>MJUU01036804.1:587-33092 GCA_002080025.1 Modiolus philippinarum | reverse complement strand
ATCATATCCTGCCGCCATTTTGATTCTCAAAATTTTACATGAGAAATCGGACTTAATGATTTTTCTGCGGCGGCGGGGGACATAGCTACGCGTAGCAATCTTGTTAAATTGTGGATTTCCTATGTTTGGGATTAGTGCTGATGATGGGTAATTAATTTCCATTAAAATTACATGTAATACCAGTTTGAGTTTACGTATGTGTTATAGTCTCGTGTTCATTTACTCTATATCCTTTCGTAAAATATATATAATAATTTATTAGTCCACATAGTTACATATCTTACGACTTGCCATCTTTAACTGGGCCAACTTCGCAAAAAATGCCCCATTCCATTCCGATCCGATAAAAACATAGCTGCCGGCGCTGAACATAATTATAATCCTTTATCATCTACTCTGAAACTATTGATGCAAATTATAACTATACAGGATTGATGCCTGGTAAGTCCTTTGCAATAGTTGCTCATTCCATTCTGATACGATGAAAAACATGGCCGCCGGCACTGAACATCGTTTAACATTGAGCCCTATAAAAAATTCATATCTCCATCATCTAGTTTGAAACTATTGAAGCAAATTTAACCGAATTGAACAAGAATGATGTGTGGAAGGTCCTTTACAGCGATTGCTCATTTTGTTCCAATCCTATAGAAAAATACAACAGCGGTGAACTTGGTTAAACATTAGATCCTATGGAAATACGTCATTTTCATTACAGAAATGATGTATCGAAGGTACTTTACAAATTTGCTCAGTTCGTTCAGATCCGATAAAAACATGGCTGCCAACGTTGCAACGGTACATTGCACACTGTGGGAGAACATCATCTCCTCTGAAACCACTGAGGCATTTTCAACAAAACTTTTGGGGAATAATGTCTGGAAGGTTTTTATTTACAAAGGAAGCTTTTTCATTGGATCCGATAAAAATATGACCGCCAGCTGGGAACATACATGTATTTAACATTAGACCTCATGTCATGGAACAAACATCTTTTTCATCATCCCTGAAACCACTGTTCAAAGCAAATTCAGTCAAGCTTTACAGGAATTTTCGCATTTCTCTTGGATTGGATAAAAAAAAAAATAACCGCCAGCGGGGAACATTGGACCATATGGAGAAATCACATACAAGTATTCGTTATTATCTCATGTTGGAAGAATCACATAAAAAATATGAGATCAATATCTGCAATGATTTAGAAAAAAGTCCGGAAAACTGAACTTTCACAAAAATGTTCTAAGTCTGAGGCCCATAACTCCGTAAAAAAAACAGTAGACTGGAACCAAACTCGAACTTGATCTGTAACTCATGGTGGTTGACTTATGTCCCGACTAATGTGCATTGTACATTTTTTGTACTGACGTCGTGTAATCTTAAAGGTGTCCTTTAGGGGAATAATATCCTTACAAAAAGTTTTTACATTTAGCGGAATTATTTTTTTACATTTATGGTAAAAGAAAAGTTTTTACATTTAGCGGAATTTTTTTTACATTTATGACAAGTTGATTTTTACATTTATAACAACAGGTTTTACATTTAGCATAAGTTTTACATTTAGAGTAAGATTTGTTTACATTTATGACCGTTTTTACATTTAAGGGTCCTACAGTATCCTAAAGTGTGACTGGTGTACAAAGGCTTTATATACTATTATTTCAAAACGTTCATTTCGTCTCTTTAGTAGAACGTACTTATTGTCATCATGTAATTCGATTTAGTGAAAGCATAATGAACAAAAATTACATTTTGGATATACATTCAAAAGATGATCGAAAATGGGCCTGTTGGAAATTTAAAAGTTTCAAAAAAATTAAAAAAAAATAATTACGAATCAAAGAAAAAAAAACTGAACGCATTAGCTCCTTCCAAAACCGAAACATCATCTGATGCCCTGACGTGACAGTTGGATCTTCATCACGCGTGCCCAAATCACTGGCTCTATTGGAAAAGTCTTATTTCTGATATTATGATGTTAATTGTCAAACTGTGACAACTGGCACACTAGTGCAACAAAACCTTTGTTTAGAAGTTATTGAGATACTGATTTCATTCTATACATTATTGGCAAGATGAATGCTTATGGACTACAGATTCAATATTCCGGGAATGTAGGGTATAACTATTCAAAAGAGATTTGATTATATTAATGTAAAGTAGTTTTAAATTTCCACTCCGATAAAGGCAATTCTTAAACGGGTTATTGTTGAATGATATAATATATCTTTGGAAAGGACATTGAAGAACATAGTTTGTAGTTTCTTTAGCCATTGTATGAACAAAATTTCATACAAATTAAGGAATGAGTAAGCCAAAGTTTTGTCATGTAAATGTGACAAGAATGTTATCAAATCAAAAGTTTATCTAAACATCGTTAACTAAAAATTGTAAAATAAACAATTTAGTATAATATCTCCTTTTTTAAAATTTATCTAATAGAAAATTATTCAATAATACCTCTACATACATAAACTGGATTAATCCTAGTCTCTCTTCAATGTCAGGTCGATCAAATTTCATTTTTGTGCGTGAGGAAGCCGCAGACAAATGCATGTAGAGCCATACCTATTTCCACTTGTAAACTTAATCTTGTTAACGTCTGGCAACTAAACTTTGATTTTCCAATAATAGTCAAAGTCGTTTTTTTGTATTAAGCTGTTATACTTCTTAAATGCACATGAGACAAAGTCTCTACAAATATATGGTAAGAACAAGCAATTGAACAACGCTTTAATCTTTATTTTCTATAATGAATCATTTAACTGATTCTCTGTAAATGCAACTATTTCAATGTTGTTGCAAGCATAATAAATCAGAGGCCTTTGTTGCAAGCATAATAAATCAAAGGCCTTACCTATGTTACTTACCATACATGTTAATGTTTGTGACTTAATAGTATTATATATATGATTTGATGCAATGCACGTATATGATTAACATAAAATCTTTTCATCCTCTGACTTTGTAATGTTTTGGTTAAGATAATTTAACAAATAACATATTGTATGTTTCGGTCTTGTTTACTTATTGTTTACTTTGGAACCAATTATCTTTTCTGTTCCAGCATTTTATCTCACTGTGTAGTAAAAAGTAGTTAAAATAATTCTTGCACTGTGCAATATGCTCGGATTCTTCTGTTACATTACTTTTTTGTCATTTTCAAAATTCAAGGGAAATATTACTTTATTATATACACTTGGTCATAAATATGGAATATTCGTATTTTCTGAGCCAAAATTTGAAGCTTGGAAGCATTATGCTCAAAAGCGTGTAGAGGAAAGTATAATATTTGGCTTAAATATTGTTTTTGATTGTGAACTACGAAAGTCTCTGATTCTACAAATCTGTGAGACCGCTTCTTCAACCCGTTCTGAAATCCATTTTTTTGGTGAAAATTGGACATTTTTTAAATCCAATATTTATGGATTTATAAATATTTCCCAAAAATGCAATTTCTGATGCCCATCGTGTACAAGAATGATTTAAGTGATAATTTCAGCAAGTTCTAAAGGATTATTTGAATTTTTGAATACACACAGCCCTTCAATATCTCAGGCATTCTCAACAAAAATATTCCATTTTTATGACCAAGAGTATATGACTATTTACATCAATGATCATCATAAAAGTAGAAATCATGATATAGTGTTAATAACAAATGTCGTAAATGTATGACAGATAATTTGGAAGCTACGTGTATTTCCTTTGTGTATAAGTAGTATTTCTTTTATTTCCATTGCTCTTTGACATTATTGAAAACCTCTTTGATTTAATATTTCTAGAAATACTAAAAGGGCACTTCGTAGAGATATACATATTTCGATAAAATATACTTTTAGTTGTCACAGATTGTTACAGGTTTCAATCTCCACACAAAAAATTTATCATCTCAAAAAAAAAAAAAACAAAATTTTATCTGAAATTGGTAATATATATGAAAATAATAGTTAAACACTCTAGAAAATCTCTGGGTGAAAAATGGTCGCTGTCTGAAGAAACTACGATTTTGCTTGTATTCTTAAAAGAAGCTGGAAAGAAACAAGAAAATTTAGCATAGTCCTTTTCTGGAAATAAACTTTAATAAGCACGAATGCTCAGCAGATGTGTAAGTATTATATATGATATGTACTTAATTTCTGCATTTATGATTATGTAATAAATTGCTGCATAAGGACATTGTTGTTGCGTGTAAGTTTTATTGATTATGGAAGCAAACAAATGCATATGAAATAAGCAGAAATAAAATAGTAGATAAGACTATTGGTTTGTTTTAATGGAACAAATCCAAACGTCCCTTAACACTTCTATAAAATATACAAGATTCGGACAGATTTTATGAACTGCAATTTTAGGGAATCTTTTTATTTTGCAATTGTACACAAAATGAAAATGCTTAAAGAAATTGCTCATGTTTCTAGTTCAGTTCAAATATTTCGATGTATGTCATTTTGTTGTTTGATTTGTTATAATTTTGCACTTAGGATGTGTTTGTACTAACCACAGTGGATCATCGATAAGTCCAAATCCAATGAACCATCCGAAATTGTTTTTCAAGATAGACATTGTGACATTTTTTTCTTGTGATATAAACAAAAGAGACAGGCCGTGTAACGTGTGATGATTTCAATTTATTGTATTATTATTATGGTAAAACCTTTTTTTTTTTCAAAATGCATAAATACCGTAAAAATCTACTTTGACGAGACAACAAGCTTCGAATGTATACCACAGTGTCGCCAATATATTTCATTTTGCAGAGCGTAGTATTCAACATTTTTATCTGAAAAAATCTGATCAATACCCAAAATGTTTCCATTGATTTATTCACTTTTGTACTTTTTTGGGGCCATTTAGGGCTTGCTCTACGGTGTGAGGTTCCTCACTGTGTTGAAGACATTTACCCTATTTCCTTTCTTTTTCATACTTTTTCATATTGTACATTCATTTATACCAGTATAAATACTTATATTAGAAGACTTTCAATTTTCCGTTTTTTAAAGAAGTGTAAAATTCTCAAATACACGTATTTTAGTGTTGAATTTTTGAAGACTAATTTTTCGCCTATGCTTATAACTATATAAAAAATTAGTCGATTCAGCAAAAAAACCCATTAAAAAGATATTAATCGGTGCTAATTTTTAAACGTTAAAAAGGTAAATCTATTCTTTAGATAAAGAAATGCTTATGTTTTCTCATATTTTTTTTTGTTTCAGAAACAGTTAATGATGTTTATTTCATAATGGTAGATGTTAATTAGGAAGTCGAGTTCCAACAATAACCCTCCTAATTATGTGATGTTTAGAAGTGTATTAAAAATTATTCAATTAATAAATACTAAAATACCAAAGTTGCATAATTTACAGTTAATTTCGTAATGCTGTACACGTGTTTCAAGGAGTAACCTATCATCAGCAGCATTAGAATCAAATGATATGGAAAGCAATAATCCGAAAGATGTTTATTGATGCGTCATTGTTTTTGTGTCTAACGTCATTGTTTTCTGTGTTCTCGTTTTTGCCCTGTCTTTGGACTTCGATTTTTGTGAATATCTCCCCTTTGTTCCTTCGGTATTCTACTGCCGTTGTTTTAAAAGAAGTACTCATTACCACAAATATCGAAATAGGAGGCCAAATCCAGTACCAAGGACATCCACCGACTGCCATGCACGAAATGAAGCCTCAGTATTTTTAAGGGGTTAGAATTTTGATAAACAGTAAATTTCTATAAAACGCTATGTAAATTTTTCATGTCAGACAATGTCCGACTATTGGGCTGATGGGTTTTCGGGTACAACACAAACGAAGTAAATGCGAACTGCATTTAGTCTCATGACTTTCTGCACTTTGAAAATGCTCTTTCTCTGAACTTTGTCTTCTTTCTGCGACGTTTTCTACTGACAGTCAAAATTGTTCATCCGATATACTTCTCATCTTTAAACAACTGTAATGATGCTGAAAACAAGGTAAGAAATATTAACCGATCCTTCCTTAATTTATTGTCTTAAATTGAAATACAATTTTTATATCCCCTCTTTAGCGGGTCGGTATACAGTGATCATGGTGTCTGTCCGCCGTCGTCCATCCATCCGTCCGCCGTAGGATACTTACTTTTGCGACACTTCCTCATACAACTTCATGAAAATTCACTGAAACTTTCACAGAATGTTCAGTATATATTGCCATTGTGCACAATCTATTTGAAAAATTGAGTTTTAATTCTTTTTCATTTCTAGTGTCAAATGGGAAAGCTGATATTAGGTAGCTTTGTTAAAAGTTTTTTTCTAGTTTAATTTGTTTACGTGTTCATTTTTTCAAAAAATACTTTTTTTTCTGTATATAATTAATATATATCCATTAATAACGCATCTATTGCTAAATGTTTCCGTTATCTCCAGTTCTCAAGAACAAGAGATAAAAAAAACGAGAGAAACCACAAGATTTACATGTTTTTGAGTTGCATCTCGAGTTTGACGAAAATGGTTATCACAGTACTAAAATTTCCGACAAAGGGAATTTCAAAATTATCAATTTCCCTACCTGCTAACCTGCAGCCCTTTTAGAAAAAAAATTACGATAAATATTAGTCGTAAGTCTATAACATTTCACGTTGATTAACGATTAAAAAATCTATCGTAAGATTTTTTGTGAAAAAGAGTTAATGGATAGTAATATTCCAGATCCTCCTTCAAACGGAGAATTTGTTTTACAGTTGATTTGTTACGTGAGATTTGGTACAAATTATACAGACTTTCGTCATAAGACGTAGTTATACATCTCCGTAACCGCCCTATTAATCGAGGCTTATAAAAAATCCGTCTCGTGCGACCGCTTAAGAGGTTCTTCAATGAATATTAGTTCCAAGAAATTCACAATAACTTCGGTATTTAGTTATTTGTGGACAAAAATTGAAGTTCTGATTCAAGATCCCTTTTACTGAATACTGGGATGATTTTCTTTTAATTGTCTACGACCTTTCAATAGAAATTGCTGTTGAGTTGCTGATGGACACTATCGCAATGGAAGGGGAAGTTTGGCCTGCCATAAAAAACCGGACGGGTTTAAGTCGGGACCATAACGGCCAACTATTTTTTTCGGCGGTTTCGACGTGCTTTGTCTTTTTGCCTTATGGACTTTAGCTGTTGACAGTTATGTCCGGTAATTTTGTTATTACTCCCATTTTTAATAATTGTTTGAAAATGAAATCATTTTATTATATTGATGCCCTGAAAGACAAGAGTATAAGTAAACAGTGGACTGGCCTTTATCCTGCCATGTATGATGTTTGTAATTTAATTGTCTGTGCTGTACTCATGTGAGTGAGCAAATAATGGGATATGATGTAAGTGTACATGGGATGAAATCCCTATATATACATGGTAAGGTGAAGCAAATGGGACAACGCCTTTATTGTTGTTCTTCGTCTTGAAGTCACTATGAGACTTCAACAAAAAACAAACATCCCTACCTCAAAGTAAGTGCAAGACGGCCCCTAGCACCGATTTGAGCGGAATTCACTTCCTAAATGTTGAACAACGCTTAAACCATGTACCTACCCTTAGGTCATGGGCGCGGGGTCGTTAACAAAGATAAATTATCAGGCAAAGTATTCTTACAAATATTGTCATCCGTTGCAATGCAAAGGCACCAATAACATTCCAACATATAAACGATCACAGATCACTCGCCTTTTGGCAAGTAAAATTGGAAGATGTGGGCACTATATATACACATGGCCAGACAAATAGCATAATATTCACAAACCAAGAAAGGCAAATTTTAATTTTGATAGTGCATTCATATGAAAATTCTCACGTGAACAAGTACACCATTACTGACAAAATAAGAAGAGCAATACACCGCAAGCAAGGGGAATCTTTTTATCGACTCAACACTGCACGAAAGACAAACTCCACTGTAAATGAACAAATAAAGGGATATGGAGTAAATGCATATGGAACAAAATCCATATGGTAAGATTAAGAAAATGTAAGAACGTTTTCATTGCTGTTCTTTGAAGTCTTTTCTTCTTGGTGTTTCCGATGTTACCGTTGTCCTTGAATTATTCATTTTTAGTCTGACGGATCGGTGCTCAATTAAACATTAGATACTTTAAACAAATTGTTTGAACGTTTGCTTGATGAATCAACATGTACAGAAAGAATAAAGACGCAATGCAAAACAAACGATCGCGAGTTCAAAAATGAAAAATTTCAACATGTTAAGAAATAATATCTGCTTATTATTTCGACATTGCAACAGGTTAAAGTTTTGAGATTTCTAATAATACAAAGTTATCTAAGCCAAAAAAGTGCAAATCGCAGAAAAACTTACTTCAACTTTTATCCTCATCTGACTCTGTAATGTTATTGATTAGATAATTTGACAAATGATGTATGTTACGATCTTGTTTTCTAATTGTTCTCTGTGTTACCGATTATCTTATCTGTTACATCACTTTATCTCGCTGTGTATGCTGTAAAAAAAGATAAATTATTTGTATTATGTAATATTTTCAGACAATTTCTTTTGTTGCATTACTTTTTTGTCATTCTCGACTAAAATGTATCGACAATATGATCACCAGTACAGTAGAAAACAATTCAGTCCTAGGATAAGCTGATATTTGATATAAGATTATTAGAATTTTTGGAAACTAACCGTTATCTCCTTTCTCCATACTTTTGTCATCACCTTGCTCTCCATCTCAATTAGCGCTGCTCTTTGGCATCAGCCATCTTTTATTGTTTTGATATATATACCTCTAGAAAAAGTAAAAAAGGCTATTGTAGAAATAACAAGATGTGTTTGTGAAACACTACATATGCCCCCAGATTCCCAAATTTACCCCTTTTCGACCCCTATGACCTTGACCTTTGACCTTTGACCTATTTATGTTCCTCTTAACTAGACCTATACACTTACCAAGTATCAAAAGTCTACCTTATATAGTTCAAAAGTTATAGCCAAGGTTAAAGTTTCGGACAAACAGACAGACAGACAGACAGACAGGACAAAAACAATATGGCCCCCGATCCTCGATCCGGGGGCATAAAAATATTGTACACAAATCAAAGATAATTACAGGAACAACCAAAATATTATATTCTATTCAGCATCCGGTCTGAAATAAAAGAACAAAATTACACATTTAACATATCTTCTTACAAATGGGTTGAAGAATGGTGGTTGTATAAGAGAAAAAAGATAGCTATCTTCGAGTTCTAAAAATCTTAGAAAGAGTATGATATACAAAAAAAAATGAAATCATTTGTGATTAGGAATCAATCAGTCACAACCATGTCTATAAATATGCATTCAGTCATATCTATTTAATTTGATTGATAGATTAGTTAGAGTTTAACGTCAAGTAAGCAATATTTAAGCTAATTAGGACGAGGAAGGTTAATAAAATTAAAAGATTACAATTATGAGAAGAAAGGCAAAAAGGTGGAAGGGACAACCGTGGGAACTAGTTTTGATTGCAACTGGAAAAGGGAGAAATTGGTAGGGGCAGACAATTTAGCATTCTATACGACTCGCAGTGAGTCTGCTCTTCTTAAAAAAACATCGAAGAGGTTTTTATACTGCATGGAGTTTTGCGTTTCTCCACACAGTTTGGCTCCAATGGTCCTCGGTCAGGCTTTCTGTATTATGATTTGACATGATATTAACCTATCCACCAACCAAGGATGCGGCCAGCAGCTCTGAAGCCGGATCCACTGAAAACCGATACAAGTGCTGGGTATCTATAAAGGTCAAAAAAGAATTTTTAATGGCGCAATAGATCATGCATTTTAAAAATTGAGCGGCGAATTCCAGGTAAGTTTGATTTTCGGACTGGAACAGTCATTCGATAGCGCTTCATTCGAGACGTCAAAATATCTGACAGATGTGAAACGTCACGTTTCGGTCACTTTTGTTAGCGTTTGGACCTCTTTTCCCAGTATTATTTTTCATCCTTAAAATCTAATCAAATACTTCCTTATATCTCACAAGGTCAGATATATATTTTCGTTCCACTCTGTAAAGTATACAAAAACAAAATTCACAGTAATTTCGGTATTTTGTTACTTATTACCTCTGGACTGATGTCTCTGCTAGTAGAATATTTGTCCCCGAGGGTACCAACCCAGTAGTTAGTACAAAACCGACTTTATTTGGAAACTTGCAATATCTTATTTTTTAGAAAATTTTGCTCAAATCTTCGAGGAGTATCCATCAGGAATAGATCTGTCCTGACGTGGTATAAGATTTTTATTTAGATCTTTTCTGGTTTGAAGTGACGTCGGAATGGCATATGCAGACAAAATGTACAGAAATTCCTGTATTTTGTTATTTGCTGTATACAATATCTCACGGAAATTCCTGTATTTTGTTATTTACTGTATACAATATCTCACGGAAATTCCTGTATTTTGTTATTTGCTGTATACAATATCTATATCCACGGAAATTCCCGTATTTTGTTATTTACTGTATGCAATATCTCACGGAAATTCCAGTATTTTGTTATTTGCTGTATACAATATCTCACGTTAATTCCTGTAGTTTGTTATTTGCTGTATACAATATCTCACGGAAATTCCTGTATTTTGTTATTTACTGTAATATCTCACGGAAATTCCTGTATTTTGTTATTTACTGTATACAATATCTCACGGAAATTCCTGTATTTTGTTATTTGCTGTATACAATATCTCACGGAAATTCCTGTATTTTGTTATTTGCTGTATACATATCTCACGGAAATTCCTGTATTTTGTTATTTACTGTATACAATATCTCACGGAAATTCCTGTATTTTGTTATTTGCTGTATACAATATCTCACGGATGGAAATATTAGAGTATATTTGCTAGTATCTTATATGTATTATGATAATCTATTGAGATGATAAACATGAAGTTAACTGTCATTACTTTTTGTCCACTCGAAAAACGCAAATTTAAGATTTATTTTGTTCCAAATAATTACTTGTGTAAACTTTCAGTTTTAGCCATGTGGCTATTCAGCTGTCACAACAGATCATACATATCGTCAACATGATCATGAAACCCATTTACTTTGTGTTATCCTTTTTCCCTTTGTGTATAATATTCAGTTATAATAATTTGAAGACTGATAGATTCTTGTACAAGATCACATTTAAAGTCAAGATATCGCTCACGAATGTCCGGATCTCGTCTTTCGTCTTTCCTCGAAGGAAAAAAACGTAAAATGTACGGGGGGATGTCATGCACTATTTAAGTGGTATTGGGTATGTTGCGACAAATAGGGTGTATTTTTTTTAACAATTTCGTCTATAATGGCGTATGTTTTTCAGAGCACGTAAATGAAGGGGTCAGTAATATTTTTTATGGGGTATGGTCCCCCGGGCTATTTCTTCCGTAAAAGAAACGTCTAGAAATGTAATGATACAAGTGATAAATAAAAGTTTTGTAAGCAGCTTTTCATGTATAAATGGATAATGTTAAGGTTAGCTGCAAAAGTAAGAAAGAATAACATCTTTTCAAAGCCATTTCTCCTCGGCACCATCCGCTTAGCTGTGTCAGTTGAATGTGGGTTCGACAGAATATAGTTAGGATGACTTATTAATAGAGAAAAAAAAACACAAACAAAAAAAGTTCGCGGTAGTTGGTGGACTAGCTCCTTTGTCTGTCACAACTATTTATACCATGGTGTAATTGAATAGCAGACATCTAACATTGAATCTTCTCTTTTATAATCTAGGAATACACAACCATCTGAATGATTTAAAACTTCAATTTTACATGAACCATAGAGTCGTGGTATATACGCCTTTAGATTTATAAATGGTAATTCATGACTTTGGAGATAGGAACTCTCGTGAAGTTGAAGGCGGAAACGATCGCTTCAAATACCAGTATAAAGAAGGAATGACTGGATTCCCGACCTATTGAAATAAATATAGACCACTTGAAATGAAATTGAAGTGCACTTATAATCTTTCCTACTTGACAATTAGATTGAATACAGATCACTCTCTGCTCAACAGTGCTAATTGATTAATGTTTCCCTCTCATTGTATTGAAGTATTGTTTTAGTATAGTAATATAAACTTTTTCTGGTGCGAGCAAGAGTCCCATATTACATACATAGTACTCATTTTTTATNGTATATATATATGTTGAGTCAAAAACAATATTTACATCTATCATGTTCTTTCAAAGTCACCAAAAATACAAAAAACATTATATATTTCGAAGATATGCTAATTGACCTATGCTAACTGCTTCTGTGACTAAACAGTACTTCAGTACTTTGATTTATATTGCTTCGCCCAACGAATCTCATGAAATGTGGTGACTATTAACATTTTGTATTTTTAAGAATATGAAAACAATGTAAACATGCACTGTTGTTAATTTTGTTATAAAGGTCAATAACTTGTTTGGTTTTTATAATACGTTTACAATGTTTTATGTCATTGATTTTCCCCTTATTGGAAAATAAATAATCTGGATATCTCTCGTAACGAAATTAAAGACACACATAGGAGCTGGACTGGAGTTGTTAATGCCAGTTTAATTGATATTTATTGACCAGATGGGATATTTTAATGTAGGATAATTGCATTATTACATGTTTTATCAGATCATGATAATTTTTAATGCCGGGAGCCAACTCATACAGATGGATGCTGACACAATATCCATAAAGTGCACTTAAAGCTGTCATGGGTTTAACCTTTTCTAAATTAAACATTCATGGCATCTTTTGGGCATTTTCAAGTATGTCGTCCCATTAGTGCAACAAGGTACCAAGTGACATTTTGGGCGAAACTTAGTTAAGTGCATTTCTTTGTAGCTACTATAGATATCCAGTTGCGCTATGAAAAGATAATTAATTATGTTATTTGGTACCAACTGATTTCAGTGCATTGCCTACGTGGAACAAGGAGCCAAATGACATTTGGTTCCTTTTTGCATAATTTATTTTTATATGAAATTTTCATACAATATAGAGTCTAAATACATGAAAAACATGATATAACCGTTCAGAAGTAGTCTGAAAATAATTTGGTGATGAATAAAGCTGCAAAATTAAGATCAATATCTTTAAATTACAATGTTTTTGTCTTTATTAAGCACTTGAAACCTTTTTGCACAACAAAATCTTTACTTTTTGTGGAAATATATGCTTAAAAATGGGTACCAACTGACCAAAGTGAAAATTCTGTAAAAAATAAAAGGAGCTATAGACCAAGATAATTGTGTGAATAAAGAGGGCAGTCCAATTGGAAGGTCTACGTCTGTTTTCTGATTTACTGTGAAGTATGAAATTTTCAAATTGTGTTTTCTTAAAATTGCAATTTTGTCAGTTGGTACCTTGGGACGATGTGTATCACCAAAACTTTCCCCATGCTAGTCCTTCAAAGTCCCCTGCAGAAGGAATATCACTTCTTGTTAGGACGCATTAGAAGATGGAAATTTATAGAAGGGCAATATTTATCTCTGTTGACATTTGCAGACTTGCTAAGGTAAGGTCACTAAAACAAAACCAAAAAGACTTAAATCGATACAATCACATACTTAGTGTAATATGACTGTCAAATTACCGAAGTTAATGTAAATTTAGTGTTTGTAGATTGTCATTTCGACAACTTATGTCTCTTCAGTGAGATCAATTCAAGACATGTAGAAACCCATTAGCTGGGAGAGCAAACATTCCAACATAATCTAAATGAAAAGATAAAATCAGGTAAGGATAGAGCTAAGCAAAATTGAGATACTCCAGAGTTTTAAACACTTTTTTCTAAAATTTAGTTATTGAAAAATGAACTCCACATCATCATTATGTGTTAACTTCAAAGA
Organism: Modiolus philippinarum; assembly: GCA_002080025.1. Classification (NCBI taxonomy): domain Eukaryota; kingdom Metazoa; phylum Mollusca; class Bivalvia; order Mytilida; family Modiolidae; genus Modiolus; species Modiolus philippinarum. Next base: position 19,258 of record MJUU01036804.1, on the reverse strand, counting down.
AACAAAGTTAATCAATTTTCACAGGGATTCGAAAGTTTTGGCAAGGGGTTATATCGTATGTTTTTGAATGTTTGAAGTAATACATTGCCCTGAACATTACAACTCCTTCAGCATAATGTATTTACCGTCGAGTTATTTATTTTTGTAGATTTTTTACCAAATTTCTGATCGAAAATTCAAAATATGTGTAAAAAGATTTGTTGAGTTGTATCAATGGTAAACTCCCAGAATGATTTAACATCACAGCTACACACTTTACTATGAATGGCAAGTAAGTTGATCGTTATATGTACGGAGAAATAGGTACTTACCTTCGATCAAAATTAAAGACTGGGATATCGTATTGTGTGAGAAATTCTTTTGTTTAACCCTTAGGCTTCTTTCTCAGTGCTTCACTTGGGAAGACGGAATGTTTGACACTCATGGATAATATACCGATCGTTAATATGCCTTGTCAGAACTTGCAAGTTTTTAGAAGTTCTGCTCAATCCAAGAGTCTTCCCATACAGTTACTTAAAAGATTGTAATCAATCCAAGAATCCATAATTTTCACTTACCCGGCGCCTAAATCGTGTTTCAGCGGCTTCGGCTACAGAGCTGCGGGGCGCGTTCCAAGTTGGTGGATAGGGGAATACCCTGTCTCTGCGGGGTAGTATGAACGTAATACGGAACGCCTGACCGCGAACCATTGTAGCTCAACTGTGTGGAGAAACGCCATACTCCATGCGGTAAACATCCTCTTCTATATTTATCTATGGAAAGCAGACACACTTGGTTAATAAAGATAAAAAAAGACACACTGGGTGTCGCATAGAGGGTTAAATTTCCTGGCCCTACCAATTTCTCCTCTTTTCCAGTGGCAATCAAAACTCGTTGCCCCGGTTGTCCCCTTCACCTTTATATCTTTCTCCTTTACTTACATTTTTTGGAATTGATTGACCTTTTCTCGCCCTGATATTGCTGAAGTATTGCTCAATGGACGTTAAGCTTTAATTAATCAATCAATTTTTATTTTCAGTCATTTCAGCGTTCGTAACCAATCCAATAGTAATGTTTAGCTACACCATAGGTTATAATCAATTCAAGTCTTCACATCCCACTACATTGGGTTGTTTTCATTTCAAGAATTTTCAGATACAGTTACATGAGGGGTTGTAATCAATCCAAGAGTCTAAATATACAGTTACATCAAATATTGTAATCATTTTTATAATTTTCACTTACCCGGCACCTGAATCGGGTTTCATAGGCTCCGGCTACAGAGCTGCGGGGTAGTCTGGACGTAATACGGTAAGCCTGACCGCGAACCATTGTAGCTCAGCTGTGTAGAGAAACGCCACATTCCAGGCGGTAAAGATCCCCTTCCATATTTATCTAAGGAAAACAGACACTAGGGTTAAGTTGCCTTCCTGTCCCTACCTGTATTGCTTACAGGACGTTCAACTCTAGGTAATCAATCAATTTTCACTTACAATTACATCACGGTTTGTAATCAATTAATATTGTCTTTATATTTAGCTATACCAGAGATTGTAATCAAACCAAATCTACACCCCGTTACTCCTGGGGTTGCAATCAATCAAATAATTTTCATATACAGTCACATACATGTAAGAGATTGTTGTCAATCCCGTAGTCATCACAATCAGTCATTAAAGAGGTTGGGTTCAATCCTGTAGTCTTCAGATACAGTTTTATCATCAATCCAAGAGTCTTCACAATCAGACATGAAAGAGCTTGACAGCAATCTCAATCTTCAGATACAGTTTTATTAGAGGCTGCAATCAATCTAATGTTATTCACATTCCGTCATGAAAGAGGGTATTAATCCAAGTCTCCAAATACTGTTGAATAAGAGGCTGTCATCATCCCACAGTTTTCAGATAGAGTTGTATCAGAGTGTTGTAATCGATGCAATGGTCATCACATTCAGTGATGAAAGAGGATAATAATCCAAGTCTCCACATACAGTTGAATAAGAGGCTGTCGGTAATCCCATAATGCTGCTGATGAGAGGTTACACCTTGAAACACGTGTACCGTATAACAAAATTTTATTCTTTATTATGCAACTTTGGTATTTTTGAATTTTTAAACCATTGGACCGATGCCACTGCTGGTGGATCAGAGGTCCCCGGGGATTCACCAGTCCAAAAGTCAGACTTGTCTGACACGAAATTTACCTTGCGCTTTACATTAATTAACTGCATGTCTTTATCAAAATTCTAACCATTGAAAACTACTGCGACTTCATGGTGACTTCAAGATGAAGAACAACAATAAAAGCGTTGTTCCTTTGCTTGTTTTTTTACCATGTATTTGTAGAGACTTTGTCTCATGTGCATTTACTCCATATCCTTTTATTCCCCATTTATTCCGAGTATGGGACTCGGTAGATGTCCTTAGTACTGGATTTGGCTTCCTATTCCGGTATTTTTGGTAATGAGTACTTCTTTTCTAACTACTTTTTTGGATAATGGCTTTCCAGATTATTTGATTCTAATGCTGTTGGTGAGAGGCTACTCCTCCACGTGTACAGCATAACAAAATTTTACTGTTAATTATGCAACTTTGATATTTTTGAATCTTCAGATACAGTTTTATCAGAGGTTGTAATAAATCCAATGGTCTTCACTATCCGTCATGAAAGGGGATATTAACCCAAGTCTTCACATTCAGTTGCATAAGAGGTTATCATCAATCCCATTGTGTTCAGATACAGTTATATCAGAGGTTGTAATCAATCCAATGGTCTTCACATATCCGTCATGAAATAGGGTAATAATCCAAAGTCTTCACATTCATCCACGTCTTCACATTCAGTTACATAAAAGGTTATCATCAATCTTATTGTGTTCACTGAGAGATACAGTTACCGGTTTATCAGAGGTTGTAATCAATCCAATGGTCTTCACTATCCGTCATGAAAGAGGGTAATAGTCCAAGTCTCCACATTAAGTTACATCATAGGTAGCCATCCATCCAATATTCATTAAACTAGATTCTAAAGAGGTTGTGATAATTCCCATATAAGACTGCAAATGGAAGAAAAAATCGTGTAATGCTGTCTTACAAGGGTAAATGTTCAATCCAACGTCGAGATATCCTTGATAAACTCCTAGAATAATTGAAAACTCTACAAGAAATGGCAAGTCAATTTGATCGTTGCATGTTATAATTACGACTGAAGTATGTCCTTTCAGTCGACCAAAATTGAAAATAGGGATATTTTTGCCTTTTGTGAGAATTTCTACGTCGCTTCCCCTGGTTTTGCGGTGCTGAATTGGAAAAAGGATGGGATTTCTCTCACTCAAGGAAGATATCCCAATCTTTGATACAATTTTGTGTGAGGACTTATAATTTGTCACATTTTGTTACATCAAAGATTTCAATCAATCCAGCAGCCAGTAGTGCACCAGGTAAATTCCATCCTTACCTAAAATACTAGTATTTGCTTTCAATAGCGTTTTCCAACAAAAATTGTTTGATTTTCAAGAGTACAGATATGTCACTGTTGTGCAAAAAGAGTATGATTTACAGTCAATTAAGTTCGCCTTGTCCTACTGGTTATGTAAAATCGTAATTAAATGTATTCAATTTAGTAATGCAAAATGACTGTTTTCCTTGAGTTCGTTATGCTGTATAATACAGTGTCAACACTAATATAGGAGATCACTTCCTACTTTTTTCGAACTTAAATTTCCTTTCTGTATCCAGACCATTCCTCTAGGAAACTTATAATTTCAGCACTTAGATTGTAGAATACTGAAATCGTACTTGTAAACTTAAGGAAGTTCGCTGGTCATTTTTTAAATAACAAGGATTTCGATTTAATGTGATTTGGGGTAGAAAATTTAAAAAGATGTAATTTATGCGAAAAAATGATAGTTTACCGATGTCGTGTTTCACAAACTGAACTACCCTGAATTTTCGTAGGTTTAAAATTAGCAATGTTAATCCATTACTAAATAACAAAATACTGAAGTTGCTGTTAATTTGGATTCTGTATGTGCACATTTCGACAACTTACGTCTCGTCAGTGCAGATTAAATAAGATTATTTAATCCGTATAGAGAAAAATGTATAAAGGCTGATTAGAGAACAAATTACCAATCAGATCTAAATAGAAAAGCCAAAATCATCTAAGGACAGAGCTATGCAAGAGGGGGATACTCATTAGTTTTGACCAAATTTTGTTAAATAAAGATATTGCAAGTTTCTAGATAAAATCGGTTTTCGGGCCAGCACCGAAGCTCTGGCTACTGGGTTGGTGAATACCCTCGGAGAGTAACAGTCCACCAGCAGAGGCATCGGCCAAGTGGTAGTAAATAACAAAAAACCGAAGTTACTGTTAATTTGAATTCTGCATATGCGCATTTCGACAACTGATGTCTCTTCAGTGCAGATTAAATCAAAATATTTAGAAGACCATTAACCGAATATTTGTAAATCTGAGATGAGAAGGGACAGGAAAATTTTTCCATACTTATACACCTCTTTAATACAGAAGTATAGAAGAGGGCGTGGCGTTTCTCCCCACACTTACTCTACAAACGTTAGTTGCAAGGCTTTCGTCTCGATTTTGACTAATCAACAGTTAATATTCATTTTTGGTGAGGACAGTATTAGTCCTACAACATCAGAATAAAGAGCTTACATTTCGCATTTTTATTTATACAAAGAAAAGCAAAAGATTTCATTGTTCAACGAATCGTAACGTTAACGTGTTCCTAACTCACAAGTTAGAGAAATATTTTTAGATCAAAAAGATGGCGAGACTGACCCATATTTTAACGGAGAAATAAAACGAACTTCCCTTGTATTGATCAAGCATTTTGACTCGATATTTACATTGTTCATTCTTAAATTTCAATTAATGCAGGCAAAACACGAAATAATGTCGAGGCAATTTTACTTATCTTAATTTTGATTAAGTTCACACTTCTCGGAATGATATTTATTTCAACACAATAACGTTTCTACTGCACTCTTGCACATTGTAACTCTTACCTTGCGTTTATCAGGATCTCAAAATTTTAATCAGATTTCTCTGGAATTCAGCTTTAGGTTTTATGTAAATAAATTTTTGATAGGTCCTAATAATTCCAGGGCTACAGGAGGAGCGAAAATTGCATTTCTACAAATTAAAAAACATATGTATATTTTTATTCAATTTCTGATGTGTGTGTCTGTTTTGTACGCATCAACGATGACATTGTGTTGAAAATTCATTGAACCTGGTAATAGCTTGGTATATATCCTTACCACCATTAGCCCTCTAAATGACTATATCTGGTCCATTAAAGTAATGATGCTACAGTTTTTTTACAGTAATTTTCTTTTTGATGCAAACTTATTAACAGTGTAAGTGTAGACTGTAAAAATAATTAATGTTCCTTTCAAACAAGGTATAATTATGAAGAAATTAATGATTTTTGTCAATTGTACCTTTTACTTTTAATTATATTCAATTATGATATTTTTTGCAGAGATACATGTGCAAAGGAATATTAAAACGTGAAAGAAAAAATGCAAAAACATGGCATTATAGATATATAATGGCGGGAAACTGAACTACTCCATTTAGTCTGTTGAAAAACAAGTCCTCTACCCGGAAAATATATATTGTCAATGAGAAACTCTACCATTTAAACCACTTCTTCCTCTATATATTTTTTTCTGTGAATTTGGGTCGTATTTCACAAAGTATACTTTTTCTGTGCCTTTAACAATGTAATTTTATCTTTGTTCGCCCTTAGGAGAAACATCAATGAATTAAACCTTAAAGCCGAAATTTCTTACATTCGACTTAATGAGTGCCACCTGTCTTTCTATATGTTGTAATCGTCCACTACCTTGAGCCACTAGTTCTTTTGTCGGGCATCGGATGACAGTGATTGTAATAGCACTTTTCCAGACAAAGTCTCTAACAAAACATATAAGAACCAAGCAAAGGAACAACGCTTATTTTGTTGCTCTTTATCCTGAAGTCACCATGACGCCTTCAACAATGAGTTTTGCACATACCTAAAAGTAAGTTCAAGACGGCCCCTAGCAGCGGTTTGCGCGAAATTTTTTTGCTAAATGTCGAACAACGCTACATCAATGTATTTCTGATCATATATACAGAATCGTCAACAAAGGTAAATGTGTGCATATACTCCATATCCTTTTATTGTGTATTTATAGTTCTGTAATATCTCCTACTTAGACAGAATAGTAGCTGTGTAGGTTGTTTTGCCATGGATATTACCAATGCTTTTTTCTTCCTTTAAACAATCGATGTTTGAATATAGGAAAATGATGTTATTAGGGATCATTACGGCCTTATTTGCCAAAAACGACATACATGTACATGTATTTGTCGTGAATGGATGATATTCAATAGATCAACAAAATACCGAAGTCACTGTGTATTTTGTTTCTACATAGGGTTCTAGTTTCGACAACATATATCTGTTCAGTACAGATCAATTAAAAGATTTGGAAATCCATAAACCAAAAATATACGGAAAGCTGATACAGAACAAATCAACAACAGGATTAAATAAAAAAAACCCCAAAAAATCAGCTATTTACACAGTTATGCAAGATGGATACATTATAGTTTCAAATAAATTTTTTTTATCATATTTTCAAATTAAATAAAAAACCCATCGATATGTAACTACTATTTAAATTCGGTACTACTTGTAGTCTAATTCTCACTGTAACGTGATAGAGATTTGCCATTCAAGGTAAATTTCTTTTTTTTTATCGAGAATTACAGAATGGGTTTGGTTTTCTCAACATGCTTGTGTACAATGGTTCGTTGCCAGGGTTTCCGTATTATGATCGACTACTTCGAATTAACAGTAAATTAATATGTCTAATCCGACACCCGAGTATTTCAACATCCTGTCAAATCCGACATTATTCACTGGTCGTTCCAAAGAAAACTTCAAAAGGCTTTTTTTAACCCGAGTATTCCAATATCCTGTATAATCCGACACGTTTTTATTGTACCATGGTGTGTCGTATTACACAGGTTCGACTGTACAGGGCTTATTCCCCTAATCACCTAACAGGACGGATCATTAGCTATTTAAAGTAGTCCATGAGTGGTGTGCCAGAAAAAAAATCGAAGGGTTGCTTGATTTGCTTATGCTATATAAACTTCATATTCAGTGTCATTCGCAATGAATATTAACGCCATTCCGCTTTCCATTTTATGTGTGATTCGAAGGTTTACGTTTTGTAAAAATGAGATGTTGAGCGCAATCCTCTGTTCCTACAAAAACGTTTACCTTTAATATTCAGTAATCTTTATTGTAGAGAAGGATGCGTAATACCAATCATTAGATCTCTGAGGTATTCTTTATTCTGTTTGATGTTGATCATTATAATCAGTAAGGATGGCTAGGTTAATGAAATACAGTAACAGAGTCCCTTTAGAACAACGTAATGACTGATACATTTATCATGGTGGATCAATAGGATATTTAACAACTTCTTTAGTTTTATGATCTGTAGACGTTACTGTAACAGTTGCCTATGGTTAGTATTAATTATTGAACACTTAAACCGCCATATCATTTGACTTTGTTTACTCGTACAATATAGAATTAAGACTGCTAGGTTTACATGTACTTGGCAATATATATAAACTCTCTGAATGCATGAATAGAAAGAACATAAATTGTATTATTGTATCTTTCTTTAAAGGAAGTCAGTACAAATACAAATTTCTTAAAGAAAGTTATTTTTGAAAATCACGTCATGAAAATTTCTAATAAAAATTTCTTAAATAAAGCTGATTTTTGAAAAAAAACCTCAGTCATAGTTAAAGGTTTCTAGTTCCAGTTCGGCTGAAGAATCAGAACTGCTTTAAAAATTCAGTGGTAAGATTTAAATAACAAAATACCGAAGTTACTGTTAATTTAGTTTCTGCATATACGCATTTCGACAATTTATGTCACTTGAGTGCAAATAAAACTAGAAGTGGTGCCATCAGAAATGAATGGCCCGCACTTCCCTGTTTGACACAGAAAATAGAGTACCACTGACAAGCTCACGTGTGTCGAAATCGACATCTTTGAGCCTCTTGTTTGTACCAAGACCAATATCAAAAATCCAAAAGCTAAGTGTGCATCTGCAGACTACATGCTACAATTCAATTACAAAATCAAATCCATAAATCCAAACACGTAGGTGGAGTTCCACTGACAAGCTCACATGTCTGAAGATTGACATCGTGGGGCACATCAGCAGACTATATGCAACAATTCTATAACAAAACTAGAAGTGGTGCCATCAGAAAAGATGGCCATCCCCGCACTCACCTGTTTGACACAGAAAACAGTCGTTATAGACCCTTGGGGTAATTTTCTTCAATATTTTTTAAAATCAAATTATTGATAGTCACTATTTTTGCTAAGAAAGAATACAAGAATATATGGTTGCTAGGTAGAATTTCCAAAAATGAGTGGGCTTTGATACTTTAATGAAATTTACCAAATTTGGAATCGATTATTTTGAAAAATCCAATTGGTGAAAATGAATGCCCTAATCGAAACAAATCCTAACAGTATTGTTGCTAGGTAGAATTCCAAAAACAAGTGGTCTTTGACACTTTCAGGAAAGTTACCAAAATTGGAATCAATTATTTTGTATATCCAATTGGTGAAAATGATTGCCCTAATAGAAACAAATCCTAACAGTTTGGTTGCTAGGTAGAATTCCAAACAATAAGTGGTCTTTGAGACTTTCAGGAAATTTACCAAAATTGGAATTAAATATTTTTGAAATTCAATTGGTGTAAATGCTAGTCCTAATTGAAACAAATTACTACATGTATGGTTGCTAGGTAGAATTCCAAAAAATAAGTGGTTTTTGAGACTTTCAGGATATTTACCAAAATTGGAATCATATTTCAGAGTTCTAAGTATTCAAAATTTTATTTTTAACAAACTCTTCTCAAAAAATGAAAGCATATGCTAAAAGTTAAAAAAATTATGAGTCTTTAACATTTTCAAGAAGTTTACCAAAGTTGGAACCGGAATCAAAATTCCGAAACTTTATTGCACATCTGCAGACTATATTCAACAAAATTAAAGCCATAAATCAAAAAATGAAGGAGTTCCACTGACAAGCTCATAGTAATCAAAATAGACAGCTTGGGGCCTCTTGTTTGCACCAATAAATCCGAAAGCTTATTGCGCATCTGCAGCATATATGCAACAATGATATAACAAAATTAAAACACTAAATTCAAAAATGAATGAGGAGTTCTAATGACAAGCTCACAGTTGTCAAAAAAGACTTCTTGGGGCCTCTTGTTTGCACCAAGACCAATATAAAAAATCCGAAAGCTTATTGCGCATCTGCAGCATATATGTAACAATTCTATAACAAAACTAAAACACTAAATCCAAAAATGTAGGAGGAGTTCTACTGACAAGCTCACATATATATAATAGACACCTTGGGGCCTCTTGTTTGCACTAAGACCAATATCAAAAATCCGAAAGCTTATTGCGCATCTTCAGCATATATGCAACATTTCTATAACAAAATAAAAACACTAAATCCAAAAATGAGCGAGGAGTTCCACTGACAAGGTCCATCTAACGGACAGACGGACGGACGGGACCAAAACAATATCCCCGCATTTTCTTCAGAAAAGTGCGGGGATAATTAAATCCATAAATCCAAAAATGTAGGAGGAGTTCCCTGACAAGCTCACATGTGTCAAGATTAACATCATGGGGCCTCTTGTTTGCACCAAGATCAATATAAAAAATCTGAAAGATTATTGCGCATCTGCAGACTATATGCAATAATTCTATAACAAAATTAAATCCATAAATTCAGAAATGTAGGAAGAGTTTCACTGACAAGCTAACATGTGTCAAGATTGACATAATGGGGCCTCTTGTTTGCACAAGACAAATATAAAAAATCCGAAATTTTATTGCACATCTGCAGACTATATGCAATAATTCTATAACAAAATTAAATCCATAAATTCAAAAATGTAGTAGGAGTTCCACTGACAAGCTCACATGTGTCAAGATTGACATCATGGGGCCTCTTCTTTGCTACAAGACCAATATCAAAAATCCGAAAGCTTATTGCGCATCTGCAGACTATATGCAACAATTCTATAACAAAATTAAATCCATAAATCCAAAAATGAGGAAGGAGTTCCACTGACAAGGTCCATCTAACGGACAGACGGACGGACAGACGGACGAACGGGACCAAAACAATATCCCCGCATTTTCTTCAGAAAAGTGCGGGGATAATCAAAACATTTGGAAGTCCATAAACCGAAATACGTGATAAAACTGATATAGAACCAATAACCAATAGGATCTAAATAAAAAAAAGCCAAATTTCAGCTAAGGACAGAGCTTTGCATGAGGGAGATACTCCGTAGTTTAAAATCAAATTCAGATTAAATGTAGATATTGCAAGTTTCAAAATAAATCGATTTTCCTTGGGTCAGCACCGAAGTACAGCCTACTGGGTTGGTCAGTACCCTCTGTGACTAACAGTCCACCAGCAGAGGCATCGGCCCAGTAGTAATAGATAAAAAAAATACTGCAGTTACTGTTAACGTTAATTTAGTCTCTGCATATGCACATTTCGACAACTGATGTCCATTCAATACAATTGCAAATCAAATTAAAACATTTGGAAATCCATAAACCGAAATAAGTGTTAAAACAGATAGAGAACCAATGACCAATAGGATCTTGATAAAAAAAAACAAAATTCAGCTAAGGACAGAGTTGTGCATGAGGGAGATACTCCTTAGTTTTAAACAAAATTTTATGAAATTTAGATGGTGCAAGTTTCGAAGTAAATCGGTTTTCGGGTCAGCATCGAAGTACTAACTACTGGGTTTGTGAGTACCCTTGGGGACTAACAGTCCACCAGCAGAGGCATCGGCTCAGTAGTAATAATTAATAACATCCCGCAGTTGCTGGTAATTGAGTTTCTGCATATGCGCTTTTCGACAACTTATATCTCTTCGATGCAGATCATATCAAAGCATTTGAAGTCCATACACCGAAATGCGTGTAAACTGATAGAATACCAATAACCAATAGTATCTAATTAAAAAAGCCAAAATTCAGCTAAGGACAGAACTATGCATGAGGGAGTTACTCCTTTGTTTTAAACAAAAGTTTATAAAATTTAAATATTGCAAGTTTCGTAGGTTTTCGGGTGAGCACGAAGTACTGACTACTGGGTTGGTGACTTGGTGACTACGACTTGCTGACTACGAATTGTTAATACAGTTTTATATTCATGTATGAACAAATAAAGGGATATGGAGTAAATGTACATGGGACAAATCCCTATAAATATATGGTAAGATTAGCAAAATGGAACAATTCTTTCATTGTTCTTCATATTAAAGTCTCCATAAGGCCTTCAACAAAGGGCAAATACTCCTACCTCATAGTGAATTTAAGACGGCCCCGAGAACCGGTTTATATTCATGTGTATTTTTCATAAGTATTCAATTTCCACTTATTTTCAAACACTGCATATGAAAGCAACCCCATAGGTTAGAAAACAAACTAGTGCTGCTGATGAGGAATTTATTTCCGAAATGGCCGTACAGCTCATTAAAATTATTGCACTTGGAGTTAACATGTGTATTATGGTCTCATATTCATACACTCCATATCCTTTCGAAAAATATAAAAGACCTGTTGTTAATATTTCGTTTAAGTCTTGTAAATGACTTGGACTATTGCATCTATTTTTTGTCTTATTTTGGTTCTCCCTAAGCTAGTTATTTTCCGTAAATTAATTACCTTCTGAATTTTTGAACTCAAATTAATTACGTCTACTTCATCGTTTTTTTTATGCCTATTCATTAATATGACGTATGCTGAATATTGGCCTTTTGTTATGTTTCACATAAATATTACATGAAATTTTCGATGCTACGAGCTCAGGCATTTTGACCACGAATTTGCATTTGTGTAATTACAGATGTCATGTGAATTCAAACTGAAAATACACACTGTGTAGACTATTGTTTCCGCTAGTCGAACTTTGGAAGTAATGAACACACAATACACTATTATCTTCATAAATTTCACACTTTTCTGATGTTATTTATCAAAACCTAGAAACAAAGCAACATGTTATGTGTCGATCATTTTACAAGTTTTCAAAATTTCATAAAAACATTTCTTCTACCCCACGACAGAAGTAGCGAGGTATTAAATACTGTCCACCCACCCGCTTGTCTTTACGACAAACTTCAGGAAAAGTTTCATTTCAGATCCAGGAGTCCTAGGGGTACGTTATGCCCATTTGAACTTGATTTATTTTTGGATCCGGACCAAATCTTTGTGAACAAAATTGCAGAAAGTCGTCACATACGAATCGAAAAACGTGTTCGTAACTTTAAATTCCATCGAAGTCTTAAACAATTTGGAAAAACAAATTCTGTACAAACTTTTTATGGTCAAAAAGTGATCATTATATATAAACAAATCACATACCAAAGTAACTGTAATTTTAGTTTCTGCAGATGGTCATTTTGATAACTTCAGTGCAGATCAATTCAAAATATTATACCCCACTCGATAGAGTGTGGGGTATACTAGATTCACCTTGTCCGTCCGTTCGTCCGTCCGTCCGAAAAAGTGAAAACGTGAATTTTTCGTCGCATTTTTCTCAGCTTCTACAAGAGAGATTTATTTCAAAATTGGTAGACAGTCTCTATATGATTAGTTGTAAGGAATGTTTTATTTTGAGTCGTGTCAGATATGCACTTCCTGTTTGACGAAATCAGGAAATGTGGACTTAATTACGAAATGTAGTGAAAACGTGAATTTTTCGTCGCATTTTTCTCAGCTTCTACAAGAACGTTTCATTTCAAAATTGGTATGCAGCCTCTCTATGGTTAGTTGTAAGGAACGTCAGTAGTTAACTATCCCAAAAAATCTGCGTTTTTCAAAAACGTTTTTGAAAAACGCAGATTTTTTGGGTGAGTTAACTACTACTGACGGGACTATAGAACAAACAAACATGTAAGATTTGTTATTCACTACGGTTGAGACGGGTAAAACGGTCTAGATTTTTTTTTACGATGTTTAAACATCTTTTATTATTTGATTTTTTATTGTTTAAATCATAACTAAATTTTAATGAGGTCATTGGAGATTGTACCCAAAGAGTTCACTCACATTTTTTACGATGTTTACGGATTAAACATCTCATAAGTAAAACAAAAATTTTATAGGTTTTACTCATTCTCCAACGCTCAATACTTTGTTTTAACCAGTTTAAGGCACGAATTATAAACAAAAAAAAATAGTTCAGAGTGTAATAGGAGTAAAAAACAAACTAGGATTCGGTGCACAACTAAACAAATACTTCTTGTAATTCTCTGCACACCCACACTCTAGGAGGACGTACGATTCTTTCTTTTTCTTTAGTTAAATACTTTTGAGTGCTTTGTATTTCTAGTAAGTCTGTCAGTTCTTCTTTGGACACCGGCGCTCTAACGAATATACCGCTAAGAGGATAATACAAATGTACGATCTTCTCTTCCTCTTGAATATCAAGTATTTTGTAAACTCCGCTTGGCAGCCTCATTGATTTATAAATATTCATCTTTCTTACATTGTGTAAATCATACATTGCAAGTATTTCGTAAGTTTTGTTTTGTTCACTATTCATCTTTTTTTTTACTGATTTTTATTATATAAATCACACTATAAATTTTAGGTTTTACTCACTACAACGGTTGAGACTCACTCTTACCTAAAACAACATTATGGTTTTTTTTTTATCTAATAAATCTTTAGTTATAAAAAATGACAACGATTCCTAGATATTTCCCGAAAAAGTCTAATACGAATAATTTTAGAACAATACAAGGAGCAAAAAATATGCCGAGTGATTTTTTCCGTTTACTCATTGTTGGGCCAAGTGGATCTGGTAAAACAAATTTGCTAATGCACCTTTTATTTAAACCCTTATTGTATTACGACAAAATTATTCTTTACGCAAAAAATTTGGAGCAGCATTATTACAAGGAATTAATTCGAAGATTCGAGGAAATAGCGGAAAAACTAGGAGTGTCTCTGGAAGACTTGGTGCAAGTATCTAATGATAAAGTTGAAGACATCGACGAAGTATCTGATGATAAACAAAAAAATTGTAATTTTTGACGACTATATTTGTTCACAACAAGACCAATCTTCTATTGTAAAATACTTTATAGATGGAAGGCACAAGAAAATGAGCGTAATTTATTTGAGTCAGTCCTATTTTCGGATACCCAAAGACTGTCGTCTGAATTGTAATTTCTACGTAGTGTATAATTTTCCGAGTAAAAAGGAGAGAGAACTTATATCTTCAGAACTTCAGGTCTCAAAAAATACGCTTGTTGAAATAACTAAAAATAAATATTCTTTTCTGTATCTTAACTTACCAGACAAGAAAATATTTCATTGTTTTGATCGGGAAATACAAAATACGTTTTCTTAACTTATTAAAATCTATTTTACAAATTACTTTAATGACAAAATACGTTTTCTTAACTTATTAAAATCTATTTAATCTCCTTTTTGTACCCCTAATAGGTAATCGATACGCCGCAGTGAAATTTCGCAATGCAACAAAATCAATACGATGTCAATCTGTTGCCAAGTTATCAAGTAAATTTCCATTCGGTATGTTATTTTAGGTTTGTCACGATGAACAGCACTTGGTAAACAAGCCGAAATTACTAGAGGAAAAAATAATAATAATGGATAGTTACAATACGAACAGTGATATAATAAATCAGGATATAAAAACAGCAACCGAGAAGAATATTCTAGACTAATCACGCCATGCGCAGGTTATTCAGACCATGCTGGACTAAACTTTTCTCGGAGTTAACTTGTGGAGGAATTTGTGCGTGTTCTTTCAGGGATTTAATGAAGATTTATTATTTTCCTGCTTTATCAATTGTTGTATGACAAATTTACCGTATATGTTATGGATTTATTAGACATTGTATATACGTCATGGATTTATGTGGACTGTCTACCATATGATAGACATAGCACATAAACCTCATACGTCATGGATTTATGTGGACTGTCTACCATATGATAGACATAGCACATAAACCTCTAACGTCATGGATTTATGTGGACTGTCTATCATATGTAGACATGGCACATAAACTTCTAACGTCATGGATTTATGTGGACTGTGGTAATCGACAGCTTCCTATAGGAACAGATTTATTCTTATCCAAGAAAATTCCCTCGTTTTTATTTGCACGTCTTTCAAAATTTGTGAGGTGAAGAATACTAAAATGATCAATACCCTGTTCTTTGAGATTCCTCTTTAGATGTACCTTTCTTCATGGAAAACTCTCTTGTGTTCTTTACTTCTTCACCCTCCAACATTTTCTGAAAGTTTTCTTGCGTTAACTTGGTCTTATTTAGTCCCTTACCCTTTGTCTAAACACTAATTACATTGTCTGTGTCAATTGTTATAGTCATATATAACTTAGGTGCAATATAAACCGCCTTAATTATCTTAGCGTCTTTTTTATAATCATTAGCTAAATCACCTAAATTATTACCATTATAATTAGGTATTAGTTTTGCTTGTTCACCGGGCACGTGAAGACTATCAGTGTCAGTGTAGTAAAAGTCCGACTCTACTTTATTTTCTGGATTTCACCTCGTCATATGATCGTACATCATCTTGTGGCTATAAGCCAGAACAAAGCACCAAAATGTGATGGTTTACTGATCTTATCAACCGAGTCAATCTCGGATCTTAAGTAACCTGATACATACCAAGTAGATGAAATTAGTTCCAGGCCCGTAACCACATACTTATGATGAAACTTCCAGTATTCATTGTTGTCTCTTATTGTCTGGGTGTGGTTAAATATTGATCTTTAGATCATTTTATCATAGAGACCATTCATCAATAGTTTTGCTAATGTATACTGAACACTTCCTTTTTGACTAGTTTTCTTGAGCTGAAAGAATTTCTGTATATAATCATAAAACACCTTACTAGTTTCTTCCCAGTAATATCCCTCGATAATATTAACATCATAACCATATTTAATCATTTGTTCTATATCAACTGAAGTATACCAACCCTCCGAGTCTTCTAAGTCCCATTTAGTTGCTCCTTTTTCGTCCTTTCTTGCTAATACTGGATGAAGCAGTTTCTTGTTTGTAACATACTTGACTTTATATATCCCCATTTTACCTTTAGTGCCTACGGCAATGTATTTTCTTTGTCCCACCGGATATTCGTGTAACATACTGGTTTGATAAAGGGACACGACGTTCACATTTAACAAGAAATCAGTTACATCATCATAGTTTATGTTTTCCTTAAACTGTTCAGATACAAACTCAGTCTTGCTCTTATAACATCTTCCACCATAAATGCTCTTTCTGATATTTTTCTCCATCTCTGTTGAATCAGATATGTCAACCACAACTCCTTCAGGTATATAATCTTTCCAGATGTCGAATCCTAGAGAACTAGTCGAGATGAAGTTGGTAATATCCCTACCAAAATCTTTGTAACACTGGTTGTTTAATTTATTAAATAACTCTCGTAGATCAAGTACATCAGACTGTAGATAAACAAGGCACTCATTTCTCATACTATCAGACATATCTTCCCAGCGTTTTGATTGACTGTGATCAAATTCTCCTTTTTGTACTTTGCAACCAAAATCAGACAATGCTTGACTCAAAGAACTACCTATATGTTTCATCAGATCGAAACATCGTATTCTATCTTTTTGTAACCCGATTATACTTCCGTTATTCATGATAATTTTTTCCGGAGCTAATCCCAGTTTATTCATACTCTTAACTAAGAAGTAGTGATCAAAGTTACTCCCGTTATAAGCGTTAACAATAAAATCATCAGTGGCTTTGCCAGTGCCTACGGCAGTTTTGTTCAACAAATATCGTACAAAATTGTCGACGCAATCATCACCAGCGTAGTAACAAAAATCTCCATCCTTTTCCACAAATCCTAGGATATAAGGTGTATGAACCTTGTGTCCGTCGACAATTTTTGTGTAAGATTCTATATCATAGTGAATTATGTTGGGGTTTAACTCTTTGCTCTTTGTTGTTCTTTGGATCAAACACCTACCCTTTTTCTTTATTACTACATAATAATAACTAGCCGTGTTATTGTTACACTTGTGTTTTTTTTTATATCGCTTACCACAACGAGAACAAACAACCGAGCAAGTATGCTTTTCGCCGAAATAAATAGAACAACAAGACGAACACTTCTTCTTTTCTTGTCCGAAAATAAGACTGTAATGTCCCTTAGCTAGTTCTATAGTAGTGAGATACTCTTTACTGTAATGCTCTTTTGTCTCTTCACAGAATAAACCGACAGGTAACTGATACCTTTTTATTATGTCACACGCTACTGGCACCGGCACGAGTGTTTTAGGAGCCAACCCATATACTCTTCGTATCTGATCACAGGCAGTGATTGTAGGATTAAAATCTGGTTTGAGTTGTTTTAAACATCGAAAGAAACAGTTATTATTAGTTGATAATAGGCGTTTCCTTTTAACCCATCTGTTATTGTTTTCGAATAATTATGGTCCCAACGTCCACCACTGGGTGGTTTTACCACTTTTATTCTAATTCCTATGATTTCGTGAACATAATCCTCATTCGGAGGTAAAGAAAGGTCTACGTATTGTTGATAAAGTGATACAAAGTCAGTAAACTCTCTTATAAGAAACGAGGTCATATCTTTAGTTGTATTGTATTCGTAACTTAGGTGTTTTACCAGCATAGATAAAATGTACTTGTTCATCAGCGCTATCAGTAAACCCGTCTAAAACAGCGTGATCCAGTCTTTCTTTTATTAACTCTGATATCACCTCTACCTCATCGCTGGTTAATTTTTCTTGAGGACGACTAATAGTATACATTCTAATTCCGTTTTTTTTTCGTTGTAATTCATTTTGAATGACTTTTTATTCTGTAAATCATTCACTTTTAAATGACTTTTTATTCTTTAAATAAAATGATTTGTTATTAGGTAACTTTTTATTCTACAACTCTCTTACGATGAGCCGCAGAGTTAATATGATAACTTTTGGCAGAAATACAAAGGAGTTTATTACACA
This sequence comes from Modiolus philippinarum, assembly GCA_002080025.1. Classification (NCBI taxonomy): domain Eukaryota; kingdom Metazoa; phylum Mollusca; class Bivalvia; order Mytilida; family Modiolidae; genus Modiolus; species Modiolus philippinarum. The sequence goes on along the minus strand of MJUU01036804.1, from coordinate 1,099 downwards.
CCTCACAATAAAATTTGTGGGAAGCGTAATATTTTTTTTGATGTTCATTGTGGGCTTGTTTTTTTCAGCATCTGTCTCTTATAGTTTTCTTCTTCCCATTTTTAAAGTATGATTTTTATCTACAATCGGCGATTAATTCTTGCTTTTATACCCTTACCTAACAGTTGACCAATTTTTGTGTCGGCGCTGTCGTTGGAATATTTTTTTTATTTCTTTAATCAATGCACCTGGTTTTTTCGAAGGTACATATTCACTTGGTTTTGTCGAAGGCACTGCCGAAGGCACTTGTTCACTGCCGTTGGCACTTGGTTTTGCGGTTGGTGCTATTTTATCTGCTACATACTCTCCCACCTTTTCACCAAGTTTTTTACTCCCAGTATCTAACGCTGCAAGGGCAGATTTCTTTATCGTCTCTTTTGCCAGTGGTTTTGCAGCGGCACTAAATATACTGTCGAATAATCCACCACCTATTTGTTCTGCCGTAGGCACTCTCGTTACCGGGTCAACAAAAA
>MJUU01036803.1:0-15413 GCA_002080025.1 Modiolus philippinarum | reverse complement strand
TAGCAGCGGTTTGAGGGGAATTATTTGCTGAATGTTGAACAACGCTACATCCATGTTTTTATTTATTCCATGAATGCGGGATCGTTACCAAACATAAATTAAACTGGCAAAGTGTTCTTTCCATCACAAATAAATAATAAAATACAGAAATTACTGTAAATTTTCTCTCACGAACAAGTACAGCTATCTAGCACGGTGAATCTTTTTACGGACTCCACACTAGAGGAGAAACAACTCAAGTCTTGAATGATGAAAGGATATGGAGTAGATGCACACGAGACAAAGTCTCTACAAATACATGGAAAGTATTGTTTTCCTCACCCAAAATAGACACACCATTTACTTACTATCCCTTAGAAAAGTAGGAACATGCACATCGCTGTTTTCGCCATTTCTTTGTCTTAATTCTAAAAAGATAAGGAACAAGAGTTTTACCGTAAGTAAAATTAAAAACTGACCAATATAACTGCGACCTTTACAGATTGAATTAAGTAAAACCCAAAACAGAGTAATCTGTTCAAAATATCTCGGGAGGACAAACTAGTTCGTTGCTGGTGGAAAGCAATTAAAGAAAATAAAACATTTTTAAAAGCCACTATAGCTGAAGCTTTAGTTGACGTTTAGTCAGTAACGAAATTCAAAACCTAATCCAAAATAATGCTGCTATTCTTTGAAGTGCTACTTCAAAATAATCAACTGTGCTAACTTGACCTGACTTTTAAACTAAGAAGGTAATTACATTTCGAATATATGTTAATTTATCGTAGAATGCATGTGAACTCTCACGCGAAATACATAAAAATCTCACATTTTGGGGGAATTTTCGGTAAATCTCACGCATTTGCTTCAAATAAACTTGGCAGCAATAAATGTCTACAATGGCTAAGCGCGAAGATCGTACTTTTTTGTTTGTTCTTTGTAGGAGTTATTTTCCTTAAAGGTGTGACAAGGACAAAACACAAAACTTGACTTTATATGTCAAGGACTTCAGTAATGTGCAAATCATTTTTTTAGAGTCTAGCTGATGTTGTTATTGTTGTTTAATTTGCATGCTACAGGGCAATAATTCCCGACGAATCCCCGTGAATCAAAGTTCTCGAAAAATGTAGGAGAAAACAAAATAAAAAGTTCCGACTCCGACCAAATGTTTTTTTTTAGATTTACTTGAAACATTCTGGGGGAAGTACGTTTTCCTTTCACGTTTTTATCTTTCTGATGTGAAATTTGTTGTACAAAAAAAATTAAAGAATGTGTTATTTCTTGTATCATATTGAAATTTTCCTGCATTCATAGATCACGAAAAGTCTGTTTCACATTTGCATATACATTTTAACTCTAACAATAGTTGGTTTGAAAAACGCTGAAGATCTTTCCAGTTGAAGTAACCCTTTCAGTATTCTTGGCAGCTATCGATCTTGGACTACATTTCAGATGAAAAAAAGTGAAAGAATATGTTCTAAACAACGTTTCGTTTGCATCTTCCGAATCTGTCTCTGTACTTGGGATCTATAGCTTTAGACGGAGAGCAAGCAAGTCCGACTGCGCATGGACAAATCCCAAAATAAGATGCAGTGGCATTTTGTGAATATGGTCGACTGAATAGACAATTTGTATTTTCAGCCCCGTATGGTCGACATGCATGTATTATATTATGCTCGTCTAAATTGCCACGATGTGCTTCACGTTTGCCAATTATTAGCGGCATTTTTGAACAACAAAGTGAAGAGCTGACACAGTCTTCGTTGGTTTCACAATACTTATTGATGTACGGGTCCATATCAGATCTAACTACCTAAAATATATAAACATTAGATTAGTGTAAAATTATATTTATTATGATGCATATTTTATATATTGTTGGAATGACTCAAAAACCAGAATTAGGATAATGGCATGGGAAATAAACAATGAAAGGATATGGAGTAAATGCACATGAGACAAAGTCTCTACAAATAGATGATAGAACCAAGCAAGGGAAGAACGCTTTTATTGTTGTCCACACTTTTAAAATGAAGACCTCTCCTAATTAGTTTCTTGATTTACTAGGAATCTGTATGAAAAATATGATGCTGAGCAAAGCTGTGGTTTTGACAGGAAATAATAACAACTTTTTTCTAATGTTTTGTCCAAATTAGCCATGGGACTTCATGAGAATTGAGGTTGAAAAGCCTGCACATTTGTAAAAATTGTGTTATTTTATATGTAGATTTATGTTGCATATGTTGTATTTTCTCGACTGGAATATGATAACAATACTATAACAAGTGATAATGTGTTTGCATTCAAACACAAGTCACCTAAACCAGAGTCTATATTTTATTGCTCTTTGAAAGAAGTTGTGGTTGTAAATTTATCACAGAGGATTGTCAAAATGTGTTCTGAAATGATTGAAATATTTATTCCTTAATATCAGAATTGAGGTCTTAAATTCATTGTGCCTTCATCTATCAGTGCTATTAGTATTTTGAAGTACTTGTAAATTCTTGTTAGGTTCATGCACTAAACTCTGTTTCACTTCCCTTAGATAATGGATTTTGCATTCTGCTGACTGCCTTGCTGTATATTTCGGCTCAAAATTTTGCATGACTATTTAAAAATACTGTACACTTCTAAATTCTGTAATTATTTATTAACAAATCGTATACTTTCGAGGAAAAACAGCTTTTTCAAAATCTCTGTTATGTTTAAACGGAAAATATTTACCGCGCCCGATTGTCACCGAGAATGGACTAATCTGACATGGGTAAGGTCACCTTTTACCTGTCGACAGGTAATCTAGTATTAACCAAATGTATCTTGCCCATCGATTAAATTTTCCTGCCTGTTCGCCCTCAAAATAGAAAAATCCAACACTTAGAATTTTTAACCCGTCTTACAAAAACAAGAAAAATTCACATGTACGCAGCGGTCTTTGCATATTTTTAATCGTAACAGTGTCATTTTTCAGTTATGTATGGTCATTCTTGATCAACATGCAAAATTTAAGAGAAATTGGTTTTCAAATAAAATAGAAATTGTAAGATTCCCATTATCTATAGAAAGTGAAACAGACTTTAGATTGTGTCATAATATTCTCATAAACTGATTCATCGATAAAAGCAACATTCGAACCTTAATGTGTACATTTATTGATACTTTAACGTGAAATAACGATTTTTGGTCTTGACCTTCACTTTTGAACTTGACTCATTTTAAAGGTCACACCCTACTGAACATTTTTTCTCTGAAAGTATATTCAATGGTATTTGAGCAGAAACACCGAAATCGGTTTTTGGTCCACAGGCCCTAATCGGTGGTTCCAATCATTTTGTAAGTTAGGACACACATTTTCGTCATTACATGTCGTTAGCTATCATTTACGGTTTACAAGTTAGTCCTATAAAAAAGGGTTTACTACTCCACTTTATTTTTTGATACATAAAGTAGAGTGGTACATTAGCAGAATAGGAGTTAAAAAGCAGGGTAATTAATTACTTATTATAACGTGAAGAAAACAACAGTAGTAGAATACAGAAGAATAAAGGGATGTGATAATTACGAAATTCTAAGTCCATAGACATAGCAAAAACGGGAACACTGAAAAACAAAGACAAAACAAGGACATTAGACAGCCACAAGGCATGAAAATAAAAAGACGACATTCAGAACTAAGGCACTTTTAATGTTAACTCCCATGAAAATTGGAAGTGATAACAGGTGCTCCGGAAGGGTATGAATGTCCTGCTCGACCAGCGACACCCGTCACAGTATCATTGAGGGAAATAAGGTAGTCCTGCAGTAACAAAATTTACAGTAACTTCAATATTTGATCACTTATTACTTATATAAATCGGATTAGTTAGCACATTAATTGATTACTTACCATAATTTGGAGAAGTAAAAACAAACAACTCAGATAGATGAACGACATGATTCTTGAAGCCATTCTTCTAAAACAAGATAAGGTACACAATTCTCGCGGTAAATTGTGTTATCTGTTGTAAACTTCGAAGAGACGCTGTGACACTTTACAGGAGAAGTGTCTGCCTACTGACGTGGTTTATACATGATTAAGTGTGTGATCAGTTGTTTACATCGAACTGACGCTGTGACATTTTCCAGGAGAAGTGTCACTGTGACATTTTGCAATAGAACTGACACTGTGACATTTTACAGGAGAAGTGACGCTGTGACATTTTCCAGGAGAACTGACGCGGTGACATTTTTCAGGAGAAGTGTCGCCAGCCTACTGACGTGGCATAAATACGTTTATTCACACTTTAATTTTATTAATAGGAGAGAAGAAAAGAAACACAATGAAATTTAGGACCAATAGTACGATCACACGCCGTTTGTTTGCAAGTGTACAGTGCTATTTAAGACATCAATCTATGTTTAGGGGTATGGTTTATTCACTCACTTCAGAAGGTGATTTTGGGATTTCCTGCAGTACTGCATCACTTTGATAATGTATCTTGGCTGGAATAAGAATATCAGTACATTAAGCTGGAATCAACAGGAACTGATCAGAATAAAAGCACTTTCCTGTGCCATTACTCGCATTTTCTACCTTCATATAGTGACCTTGGGATGAAAAATCAAATAGATTTGTAGAACATCGTCAAAATATGGTCTTTAACATTTTGCAGATGTTCGATGTATGAAAGACCGTGTAGATGGCCGTTGTGCAAAATTAATATAATTAGTGAAACGCTTTTGTAACGTTACCAAACGCTGTTACATTTTATGAGTTCTGTGTATAAACGCTGTGTACATACGTTATAGATCAGCTTATGGGGCGTTGTAGGTAGTTAGTCTAACCGTCGGTATGAATGCACCCAACAAGAGAATTTCTGCAATATTTCTGTTGCGTGTGCCAACGTTTTCAACGAAATTCTCGATCGCGTTCGCTAGGACAGTGTAGTAATACATTGCCTTCACAAAGAATGGTGATTAAAAGCTGTCATTTTTACATTAATTTGTCTATAAGTTTGTTCATAGGTTGATCTTGTATCAATGCATTGTCTGGTTACTTTAAAGTCTTGTAGCTTAAGGATTCTTTTTATATGAAATATACGAAATGTAAATTTTTGGAATTGTATAATTTCAGAAAAAAAATTTCCTTCGTGCAAAGGTCTATCTTTATCTGGTTTTGGCATTACTGTTTCAATTCTCACGTTATATTTATTTTCAGTAGAAATTATTTCGTTGTCCTCCGAATGTTTTCAATTTAACTGCACTGATTAGACGCAAACTCGTAATGATGATGGATCATATATACATAAACCTCATTTATATTTTTGGCATGTTTATATATTGTGTTTTTTTTCTTTTTGAACAGACCTTGAAGTATGTATTTTGAGGAACACCCCAATAATAGGTTGTTCAGAGGAAAAGATGACTAATATGAAAGTATGTGTTGTATTTTTATTGTTAAGTCCGCTGGCACTTTCCATATCTGGTATCTAAATCGGGAGTTGGAACACAAGTTAGGTCAGGTCCACATGGACATCCCATCAAATAATATGACGCATCTGGTGAATATTGTCGAAACCGGAGACAGTGTATTTGATTTTCATTCAGGTATGGAAGACATGAATGTATTGGGAACATCTTAATATCAATATCTAACAGTCTTTTGCCAATAATCTGATTTTTAAAACAACAAAGTGAAGGATGTACACAGTCTTCATTTTTGTTGCAGTACTTATTTTTGTACATATCTATGTTTCACCTACCTGTAATGAAATATTAAATGAATAAAGTAGAAGCTGGCTTATCAATAATTATCTAAAACGAAATATTGATAAAGAGTAGGGCCGGCAACGAGAAACCGGTTATTCGGTTAATCGGTCCAATAAGTTGAAACCGGTTGGCAAATTCGATATTCAAATACTCGGCTTAAAAATTTCGTTCCATTTGTGTATTACTACTGTTTATTTAAGACTCGCAGTTAAAAGATTTTTTTTTATTTTACAAAGCGGAAATATATATAGTGTAAATAATTTTGTTCTGTATCAAGAAAACTAGAAAATATCAAAAGATAGGAAAATGACAAAATTAGTTCAGTATTACAGTGCATGGCTATTGTTGATCACAGAATTCCAATATAAATTCAAATATCATATCAATTCACTGCAAAGAAAGCAATAAAGTCATTCGCAATTTTTTAGATTGCTACATACTTTATATGACAACTAGACAAGAGTATTTGTATTGAACCTTGAGAGGCAAAAGGACATTTGGATGCTTTTTGCGATTCTATAGTTTTCTTTTATCCAGAATAGACCAAACAGTTACTTACCATCCCTTGGAAAAATAGAAACATAAAAATCACCGCTATTGTCGCCATTTTCTTTGTCTAAGTTCTCAAAAGATAAGGTACATGACATTTACTGTAAAAGTCAAAATTGACCAATATAACTGTAACCTAAAGTTGAAGCAATGGAAGGGTTAGCTGAAACAGATGTTTTTTTTTATCCCCACACTTTCTGAAAGAAGTTCGGGGATGTTGTTTTCGCCTCCGTCTGTCCGTCTGTCAGAAGCGATGTGACGCGAACTACTCCTGCATTTTTGGAATTAGGGTTTAATTTTGTTATAGAACATATATTGTGTCTGTCCAATTCATTTAGAAGTGTCCGTATTTGCAATTTCTTGATTTATTACTTTCGAATTACAGCGGTTGAATTTTTTACCTTTCTAAGTTTGAACTTAAAAGTATGAAGTCTCTTGCCTAGCGACGGAGTCTCTGATTGGACGCTGTACATCGTTTCACATCTAACTAAGATTAAAAAAAGATCGAAACATGATTGTCAAAAAGATCATGTCAATAAGATTACACGAGGATTGAAGGGAATGATGACATGTTTTATCAAAAGCTAGGCTAAATACATATAGAATAATGGAAGTTTTTGTTTTTGATACAAGAAATATTGGCGAACAATAATGGATGAGCCCCTTGTGAGCGAGTCCATTATTAGAGCCAATATTTCCTGTATCAAAAACAAAGCTTCTATGATTCTTTTTATCGGTAATTACCTTAATCTTTTAATAGAAAAAATTTTGAAAATGAATGTTAATTTTCAACAAATCGTAAAATTGACTAACTAGTATTGATTAGTAAAAGAATTTGTACGATCCGGTAAGAGTCTCTATAGATCTATATTTCTTTGTTTCATTAATACTGATTGACAAAGTAGGCGTGGCCTAAAATACTTTTTGCCAATATTTTTCGTATTCGGGCAGTAGCAAATACCGAAAAATATTTGCTTCGTGAGATCAAAGGAAACTCATACAAATTACCGATAAACAGAAATCTCTTATATTGAACTAATAGTGTAGTTTATTTTAGAACATATAAAAAAGAGAATCTATTACAAAAAAAGAATTCTTTGAAATTAAATCTTAGATATTATCCCAAAAGATCTTCCAGTCATGCGTCATTTCCAAATGATCATAAGACTTTGAGGTATGGTTATAGAAAAGCTGCAAGTTTTTCGTTGCGGGTGAGAGAAAAAGAATCAAGTATGCATGGAACTCAAGCTTATGCTAGGATCCCAGTAGGAATTTGTAATTATTTATAGTATACCTAGTATACAGGAGTTAGAAATGAACTCAATTTAATTAGGATCACCAGTTAAAGCTTCTGTTCACATGAAAACCACACTATTAGGACAATCTCTGAGGACAGCAGCAAAAAAAAGCGGAGGTGTTGTTGGTTGATATGGGTACTAGTATTCCAAAATATCCTGGTATGCTACATCTAATGAATGTTGATCATCCAGTTTGGACATAAAGTTCACACTGTCGGTGTTTTTGTTTACATGGATGCGACACTATTTTGACAATCACCGAGGACAGCAGCAAAAGTAGATAAAGGAGTGTGGGCTGTTATGGGAACTTTATTCAAAAACATCCTTGTTTGCTACATCTAATGAATGTTGATCCACTGCGTGACATAAAGTTCACACTGTCACTGCTTTTCCTTTTTGTCTTGTCTTGTATATCATGCTGTAAAATTTTAGTTTTGTCTTTGTAAGCGATTTTTGTGCTACCGATTCGTCCTTGTTAATTTAGAAAGCTACAGAGTTAGACAAAAACTTTTCAAAATTTTATCTTGGTACTGTTTGAAGGTTAGAGAAGTAACTGGTTTTGTCTAAGGTTAGAAAATGACATTAAGCAATCAGCTACCAAACAGATCATTCAAAAAATATATGCTTCCCTGTTAGCGTGAAGGATATCGTTAGAGGGAGAGGCCAAACCGACCCTACCTGATGTCACTCCCGGTTTTCATAAGAGTGCACCATAAGTGCCCGTAGTTCTGAATGTCTTGTGATTACTTCCACGCTTTTTGACTGCCTCATGTCCTTGTTTTGTCTATGTTTTTCTATGTTCTCGTTTTTGCCATGTTTCTACACTTTGATTTTTTTAGCAACCACATCCTTTGTTCCTTCGGTATTCTATTGCTCTTGTTTAACATGAGTTTATATTGAATACAACTGGAAATATACACACCAACCAGAACAAACCAGAGAATCACCTTGTAAAGAAACATATTCATTGCAGTAATTATGAATTATGCATTTGTCACCTTCGACTTTAAGCGGAGATGTTCCATGGATATTGTGTGAGATGTATGTTGTGATTCATTTTTTGTATTCCTCGAACACATTCTCGACACTGATATGTCAAGAACGTGGACTCGTATGGTCAGAATAACATTTTAACCATCAGAATTACATATTTTCTATCCGTAATTTAGTGTCGCTTAAGATGAAGGTGATTATTCCATTTCTTTGCTTTTTTTGTTTTGTTTTGTTTTGTTTTGTTTTGTTTTTTTGTTTTTGTTTTGCTTTAATTTTGTTTTTATTTTTGCTTTTTGTCCTGCTTTGGTTTTTTTATTTGTTTTGTTTTTTGTTGTTGTTGAAACTTGACTCATGCTTTCTGGGGAAAATATGCAAAATGACTACCATCGCAAGATGACTACCAAATATGCATTATTGATTTTTGACATTTGTTTTGGTTTTTTACAAAAGTTATAATTTGCACATGAAGACTTTTAGAAAATATATCTTTCTTATGCAGTTTTAATATAGTTTTGGTCTTAATCGGAAAAACAAAATTAGTGATTAACCGTATTGGAAGAGGTTTCTCGGATTCTTTTAACTTAAGAAAACCCTCGTCGTAATCAAATGAAATTTGTTCGGAAGTTGTTTGGAAACGAATTGTGCAGATCTTTAAGTTTAAATTGCCTCAACATAACTTCAAAAATTTTAACCTGGTCCAATTAAAAAAAAAAAAATTCTAGATTTTGAAGAAGCAAACAAGATGTAATCATGGAATTGTTTTCCAGAGAGGCAACACCAGTCAAAGCTTTCAACTTCAAATCTAGTTTCTTGTATTATTTTATCATACGTTTGTGTTTATAATCTGTGAACACGGTGTACCACCGAAACCGTATTTATTTTAACGTTTTTTTTTCATCGATAGTCATGATCCTGCTTTTTTGTAGCTAAAATCAGATGCGCAATCTTTTTTTATCATTTTCTTTTCACTTTTTATCAGTTTTTCTTTTGAAAAAAAAACTGATAAGAAAACCGTTTACTGAAACACTGACCAGCTTACTAGTGAAAAATTGTGCATTGACATGTCCCTTAATATTGAGGGGTGATACGGTTTTGGGTAACGGGAGAATGGGGTCAAAACTTTTAGAAAATGGGAAAAATTATGAAAAATGTGAAATTGTTAAAAAGGGTCCTACAAAATTCGAAATTTGGAAAAAAGGTCCAAAGATGGAGGAAACCGGAGAAATGTTTTTATTTGATATTCACTGAAGAGACATTAGTTGTCGAAATTCGCATATGCAGAAACTAAATTAACAGCAATTTCGGTATTTTGTTATTTGTCACATCCTCAGTATTCTTGGAAGCTATTGATGTTGGACTACATTTCATATGTAAAAACTTAAAGAATGTGTTATATATTTCGATTTATTGAACAACATTTCGTTTGCATCTTCCGAATCTTTCTCTGATCTTGGGATCTACTTCTGTAGACGGAGAACAAGTAAGACCGACTGCGCATGGACAAATCCCAAAATAGGATCCAGTGGCATTTGGTGAATAAGGTTGACTGAAAAGACAATTTGTATTTTCAATCCCGTATGGAAGACATTTGTGTATAATATAATTTTCGTCTACATTGCCATGATGCGTCTCTCTTTTACCAATTATCAGTGGAAATTTCCAACAACAAAGTGAAGAGTGTACACAGTCTTCGTTGGTTTCACAATATTTATTGATGTACGGGTCCTTGTCTGATCCAAATACCTGAAATATATAAACATTAGACTAGTGTATATATAAACCTCGGTAGTTTGTTATGATACATGTTTTATATATTGTTGGAATCACCCAAAAACCCTAATTAGAATAATTGCATGGGAAACAAACAACGAAAGGATATGGAGTAAATACAAACGAGACGAAGTCTCTACAAATACATGATCTTTATAGTTTTCGTTATCCAGAATAGACCCAACATTTACTTACCATTCCCTTGAAAAATAAAAACATACAAATCACCGCTATTGTCGCCATTTTCCTTATCTTAGATCTAAAAAGATAAGGCACAAGAGATTTTCCGAAAGGAAAAGTAAAAATTGACCAATATAACTGTAACCTTTAGCTAAAACAATAGATCATTTGCAAGTTTTGGAATCAACATATTGGAGGATAAACTGGTTCGCTGCACGTGAAAAGCAACCAAAAATAAGGCGTTTTTAAATTAAAATCTATGATAGTTGAACCTTTTGTAGACGTAAAGTCAGTATCGAAATTCAAAACCTTATCCCTAATAGTGCTTAAAAGAACAACAATGAAAGCGTTGTTCCATTTGCTTACACTTACCATGTATTTAGAGGGATTTTGTCCCATGTATATTTACTCCATATTCCTATTTTTGTTCATTTACAATTCTTTAAAGTACTACTAGTTTAGAGAAAAAAACATAATCGACTGCACTAACTTGAACTGTCTTTTCAATGATTAAGAAAGTAATAACATTTTGAATATATGTTAACTTACCACAGAATGTCTGCCAACACTCACGCAAAATGCATTAGAATCTCGCATTTTTGGAGGGATTTACCGCATTTTATTTGCTTTTTTCACTTCTCTTTTTGATCCTTGACTTTTCAGGTAAATTTCTTGCATTTGCGTCAGATAAACTTTGTAGCAATAAGTGTCCAAACTGGCTAAGCGCAAAGACCTTACTTTAAAACAATGCAGATGATTGATTTTTGTTTATCCTTTGCGGGAGTAATTTGCTTTGGGTTTGACCAGGAAACACAAACTTGACTAGATATGACAAATGCTTCAGTAATGTGCAACTCAGCTTTTGAAAATATAGCCAATGTTTTTGGGAATGTATTTGTCATGCTACAGGACAATAATTTCCGACGAATCTCCGCTAATCAAACTTATCGAAAAATGTATGAAAAAGACCAAAAGTCCATACTTTTTAAGTTTTGTAGATACTGGACAAATTTTGGGGGTTGGGGAGAATGCGGGAAGTGGATCGGGTACGTTTTTCTTTCACGTTTTAAAATTGAGTTTTTATGCTTCTGATGTGAAATTTCTTGTACGGAAAATTTTAAGAATGTAATATTTCGTGTATCATATTTGAATTTTTCAAGCGTCCATGGATCATGAAATGTATGTTTCACATTTGCATGCATACATATTGACTTTAACAATAGTATTTTGCCAAATACTGTATTCCTTTCCAAATTTGTGTTTCTTGGCCAACCCTTCAAAGGGAAATAACCCCTGCACTAGACAAACAAAAAATAAAAATGCAGTGTGAACCTCGCATTTGTACCTGTTTCTTAGGCTTGTACAATATATTTTATATTTTACGACAATGTACAAAATCAATGCATAAATATTATAGCAAGAGCACATAATAAACAATGAAACTCTGCCGTAATCAAACAAGATTCAGAAATAGCCAAAGCCCAGACAAAGATTTATTAATATTCACTTATTTCCCAAACAATCGAATGGTATGCATAGACAGTCAAACCTGTCTTATGTGACCTTCCACTGGAACCTCAAAATAGGGTCACATGAGACAAGTGATCTTTTAATACAGGATGAATTTACAAAAAAGCACTATGAAGGGATATCAAAATGAGGGTCATATAAGACAGGTTTTTGCTTAATAGATGTGGTCGCTCGCTCAGGCAGGTTTGACTGTATGTGAACTTTGTCGTGCTTCCCCAAATAGAGTCAAAATAAATAATTCAATCACCATTTCCTTTGAGGCCAGGTTTTTACAAGGGCTTACACAAAGAAAACAAAAACATTTAGCCCAGTCATTTAATTTCAGCTTCCGCTACATAGACGATTTACTTTCTTTAAATAATCCAAAATTCAAGGAATATTTATATCAGATAATCTTACAATATCTAAATTTTTGCAAATTTTGTTTAAAACTAAGGAGTATCTCCCTCATGCAAAGCTCTGTCCTTAGCTGATTTTGGCTTTACACTTAGATCATATTAGTTATTTGTTCTCTGTCAGTTTTTAAATATCTTTGAGTTTCTGGTCTTCCAAACGTTGAGATTTTATCTGCACTGAAGAGACATAAGTTGTCGAAATGCGCATATGCAGAAAGTAAATTCACAGTAACTTCGTATGTAGTTATTTGTTACCACTGGGTCGATGCCACTGCTGGTGGACTGTTAGTCCCCGAAGGTATTCACCAGCCCAGTAGTCAGTGCTTCGATGCTTACCCGAAAGCCGATTATATTTGGAACCTTACAATATCTAATTTTTTGCAAATTTTGTTTAAAACTAAGGAGTATCTCCCTCATGCAAAGCTCTGTCCTTAGCTGATTTTGGCTCCACATTTAGATCATATTGCTTATTTGTTCTCTATCAGTTTTTAAATATCTTTGAGTTCCTGGTCTTCCAAACGTTGAGATTTTATCTGCACTGAAGAGACATAAGTTGTCGAAATGCGCATATGCAAAAAGTAAATTCACAGTAACTTCGGTATTTAGTTATCTATCCCAAAGAGCTTGAAATTAAAGAAACAACTGATATACCTACTTCCACTTCGTTCTTAGATATTTTGTTGTATATTGAAGAAGATAAACATTTGAAATCCAAGCTATATGACAAGCGTGATGATTTTAACTTCCCAATTGTGAACTTTTCTTTTCTTAGCTGCAACATACCTACCTCTCCAGCTTATGGAATGTACATTTAACAGTTGATTCGATACTGTCGAACTTGTAGTTTGTACAGTGATTTTTTAACAGAGCTTGCAAAAAGCTGCATAGTCAGGGATTTGTTCAGCCTTTGTTAATTTCACTTCTCACGAAATTATATGGCCGTCACCATAACATTATTGGAAGATATGACGTGTCAGTGTCCCAAATAAAAGCGGACATTTTCAGCTAGACTCACGTCTTCCCGGATTAGACTCTACTGATTTGGACTTTTCCTGGATTGACTCACTTGCAGTGTGACGGGTGCTTTCAACAGAGAAGGACATGCTTACCCTTCCGTAGCACCTGATGTCACTCTCAGTTTCATGGGAGTTCAAAGTGTGAATGCCTTCGTTTTGAATATTGTGGTTTTTTTTGTTTTGTTTTTGTGCTTTGTGGCTGTCTGCCGTCATTGTTTTCTGTGTTCTCGTTGTTTCCATGTCTTTGGACTTCGATTTTTGCAAATGCCACTCATTTCTTCCTTCGATATTCTACTGCCGTTGTATATAACGTCTTTGAAATGCAGGGCCGCTATTTCTCTAATTGTTTTGGACTGTTCTTGTCACTTTAATTTTGCCATCATTTTGTGTTCGTCATCCGCCGTTAGCTTTTCATTTAATGATCTTCTCCTCAGAAACTACTTGGTCCATTGGAGCCAAACTTGTCTACATAAACCCTTAGGCTATAACTTGCATAAAAGCTGTTTTTTTTTTCAAATTTGCGCTATATCCAAGATGGTCGCCAGTGGGGAACATAGCTTTAACATGGACCCCAGTGGGAAAACACAATCAAAGAACTTCTCCTCTGAAACTGCTAAGCCAATTGGAACAAAACAAATACCCCGCAAAAAATGCGTTTTCAGGTTCACATTTCATCCAAAGTGGCTGCCAGCAGGGAAAAGTTTAACAATGGACTCTATTTAAACATTTTCTTCTTTCCTTAAACCACTGAGCGTTTTGGAAGCATAGTTTTACTTTTGCCCCTTTAACATAGACTGTCAAGGTCCAGATGAACGATACAGGCTCTTGTGAGCCTCTTGTTTAAATGTATAGGGGATTAGAAATATCAAAATACCGAAGTTAACTGTTAATTTATTTTCTGCATATGCGCATTTCGACAACTTATGTCTAATCAGTGCAGATAAAACCAAAACATTTGGAAGTCCATTAACCAAAAAACGTGAAAAAAACTGATAGAGAACAAATTACCAAATGGATCTAAATAGAAAAGCCAAAATTCAGCTATGGACAGAGCTATGCATGAGGGAGATACTCCTTAGTTTTAAACAAAATTTGGTCAAATTTAGATATTGCAAGTTTAAATAAAATCGGCTTTCGGGTCAGCACCAAAGTACTGACTACTGGGTTGGTAAATACCCTCGTGGACTAACAGTCCACCAACAGAGGCATCGGCCAAGTGGTAATAAATATAAAAATACCGAAGTTAACTGTTAGTTTATTTTCTGCATATGCGCATTTCGACAACTTATGTTTCACCAGTGCAGATACAACCAAAACATGTGGAAGTCCATTAACCAAAAAACGTGAAAAAGCTGATAGAGAACAAATTACCAAAAGGATCTAAATAGAAAAGCCAAAATTCAGCTATGCATGAGGGAGATACTCCTTAGTTTTAAACAAAATTTGGTCAAATTTAGATATTGCAAGTTTAAATAAAATCGGCTTTCGGGTCAGCACCGAAGTACTGACTACTGGGTTGGTAAATACCCTCGTGGACTAACAGTCCACCAGCAGAGGCATCGGCCCAGTGGTAATAAATATCAAAATACCGAAGTTAACTGTTAGTTTATTTTCTGCATATGCGCATTTCGACAACTTATGTTTCATCAGTGCAGATAAAACCAAAACATTTGGAAGTCCATTAGAAATGAAACTCAATACAGTTAAAGATTAGTAGCACTTGTGGACAATCAACGTGGAGAGCAGCAAGAGTAGGTAAGGGATTGTTGGTTATTATCTCACCTTGTTACGGATATCACATCAAACTACTATTAATCCAGTTTGGGAGTTAAGAGTAATTTTTTTAATGAATACAGCTGGAAATATATGTACATCAACCAGTGCAATCAGAGAATCACCTTGCAAATAACTTCTATTTCAGTAATAGTTCGTAGTTTTTGTAATTTTCGACTTTAAGC
>MJUU01036802.1:0-14283 GCA_002080025.1 Modiolus philippinarum | reverse complement strand
TTATTTGATTATCCGGTGTATTTTTGAATGATTATTAGTTTATCAAACACCTTTTGATTATTTGATTATCATATTTTGAGAAAATTTTCTAAAATTTTCCTTTTTTCAATAAATAAGTGATTATATGTTAAAATAGTTATGATCATTTTATACCCATGTCACTCATAGGAGGAGCCCTATATGAAAGTTTTTTTTCAGTTTGCATAATTTTATAATGAATTTTCCCGACTTTGTCTTAAAGCGGTGCAGGAAACAAAGTTGTTCCTAGTCAGCCCGTACATTTGAAAATTTTCGTCGAAGGTTCCTCGGCTTGTGTACATGTATGTAGTTATTATTTGTCCTATGGACACATTTTCTTTAAAGGTTTTGTATCTATTCCGTATTATCTGGTATTATCTAACTGAACAAAAGTAGAGATGCAAATTCCCGTTATATGTATTATAATATATGTGATTTCAGCCCACCCTGAACTGTTTTATCTTCAGCAGTTAATACCCTGTTCAGTTGTAAACTTTCCTTAAATAAGCTGGGTAGACAAATTATACCCCCACTCGCTAGAGAGGGGGGTATACTGGATTCACCTTGTCCGTCCGTTCGTCCGTCCGTCCGTCCGCTCGTCCGAAAAAAAATTTCGTCACATTTTTCTCAGCTTCTACAAGAGGGATTGATTTCAAAATGGGTATGCAGTCTCTATATGGTTAGTTGTAAGGAACGTCCTATTTTGAGTCCTGTCGGATGTGTACTTCCTGTTTGACGAAATGTGGACTTAGTTACAAAATGTACTGAAAACATGAATTATTCGTCGCATTTTTCTCAGATTCTACTAAAATGATTGATTTCAAAATTGGTATGCAGCCTCTGTATGGTTAGTTGTAAGGAACGTCCTATTTCTGTCAGATGTGTACTTCCTGTTTGACGAAATGTGAACTTTGTTACAAAATGTAGTGAAAAAAATGAATTTTTCGTCACATTTTTCTCAGCTTCTACAAGAGGGATTGATTTCAAAATTGGTATGCAGCCTCTATATGGTTAATTTTAAGGAACTTCTTATTTTGACTCCTGTCAGATGTGTACTTCTTGTCTGACGAAATGTGGACTTAATTACAAAATGTAGTGTAAACATAATTTTTGGTCCAGGGTTCAATGAGTGGGGGTATACTTGGTTGCCATTCGGCGACAGCTCTTGTTTAACTTTCAAACTTGGATAATAAACTGATGAAACGGTCGAATCAGAGGATCATCTATGAAAAATCAAAGAAATACGTTTTATAACATGCAAAAAATTGGATGCTTACATTGTCATACCTGCCTATCAATAGGTTTCTAGTAAAAATGCACCCCCGGGTTTCGTAACGCTTTTAGACTGTAGTAGACTCTACTGGCTTTCACACATACGCCTACATTTTGATAAAATTGTATGTGTTTCTACCATTTTGTGTTTAGTTTGTTCTTATTTGTTGTTTTGTTTTCCTTCTTCTGTTTAATTTTGAGTTTGCCTCTTAAATCTAAGCACTTCATGCACAGGGAACAGTTGGATTTAGTTGACAAAAGTGCTGATCCGGACGAAGATGTTTGCTGTCAGATTGATCATCATATTGACCACTATACCTAATCACTTTGGGGATTCCAAGCAAGAGATGCCTTTGATATTGCCTGCCTCCGTATCCCGCACCAACCATGTGATGTTCTATTCGTGAATTTTTTCAGGTACCCCTACCTCGGTCCCTGTAAATAACGGTTAAGTGGTAATCGTACAATATCGGCGATTGTGGAATCAAAGAAGGACATATTTTCCTTCAAGGTATTCGGAGGCAGGCAATATAAAAAAACATCTCTGGTTTCGAATCCCAAAAGGGATTACAAGAAGCCAAGTTCAATTTCTATCAACCACGAATTCAAAAGTCAGCCAATGAAGTTGCAAATAATTTGAAAGTATATGTCTTTTTCCTTATTTGTTTTCCTAAGGGACCGACCATTTAACCTGAAGGGGGGGGGGTATGGTTTTTTTTTCTGGACAGAAATTTTTTTCCGTGCTTTTTGCGCGAATTTTTTTTTTTTTCATGGGTATCAACAAAATTTTTTTTTCAAAATTAACATTATTGTTTGGGGCAGAAAGCCTCCTTCAGAAAATTTTTTTTGTCATCATTATGGCAGCCAAAATATTTTTTTCACAAAAAATCAGCTCCAAAATATTTTTTTTAGAGAAAACCATAGCCCCACCCCCCCTTCTAAGATATGGTCGGTCCCTAAACAATATTCTAAAATATATCGGTTGGGATTTTTTTNTTTTTTTTTTTTCATATATTTCATTAAATTGTATTCGAAATTAAAGGAACTTTTTGAGATCAATACCCATACGGTCACCATACCGAAATAGTCTGGCACGTTCCAGACAGTATGAGTATACGCATACGGTCGGACCGTACGCGTTTTACCGACAGTACGCTTGCGGTCCAATCGTATGAGTATATGCATATGACCCGGACTGTACGCATACGGTTTAAACATGCGTATGGCCTGGATTATATACACTTGAAGTTGTAAACCATGCGTTGCTTTTATTCTTTGCCAACGCAGCTTTATAAGGAAAGATTTTTTTTTTAATTAAAGGGCAGAAAACTTTACATTTTCATTAACTTTTATGATTCGGCTTTGTACTGATACCGGATATATAGATCGACACCACTACATTTTCTTTCGGATTAGTAACCTAGGATCCATTTCAAGACACAGACGAGAAGAGAAGGGAAGTATACAATGGATGATTTTTTAAAAAATACAGAATCAATAATTTTGGACTTTGTATATACGTCTCATTGGTTCTTGCAAATCGATAAGTTAACGGCTATAGTCGTACTCAATTTTTCCTTTCCTTTTCTCTCGTGTCTGCTTTTGATTCTCCATTTTTTGTCTTAGCGCGACATTCTTCAATGACTTGATACATTGTATTTCTCAAATTCTATTATTTTTCTTAGACACTGGTGGAGGAGGGTGTTGTTGTTGGGGGGTGTCTCATCCTGGAATCCGATTTCATTTTTCTTTCCAAATTCCGGAGCCCGAAATAGAAAAGGAAATTGATGAAACAGATGAAATCCCGACCCCCGGTGCATTTACCGGGCCTTTAGTTATAAAATCCCGAATACTTGAGCTTAAAAACTTCCCAACGGGGCACCCGGACCCCCCCCCCCCCCCGTCTTTGAATATATCATCAAAACGTTTATTAATAGAAATAAAAGCAAAAAACGTTGACATACATGTGTTGTAAGTGAGCATATATGTAGCGTCACCAACGTCAAACCGATTTTACAACTTTTTAGACGTACTAGCCATCTTCGGCGAGCTGTAATTCCAAAACAAGGACGGTGACCTATGCTTTTCTATGTATCTATGGATTCCTGAAGATGATATCTACGTTATATTAGTTTTTAGTTCATATTTGTATATTTTGACATATAAACACGTCGCAAAAACTAGAAATTTCGTTCTCAAATTTAAGATTTTCCCTATTTATCTTTGTAAATTTTGCGCCAAAAATGGTATTTTCGATTAGAAATAACTCGAAAAAATGCACGGTGACCCCCTAATTTTATTTCATTTTCCAGTGTATCTATGATAGATCTTTACAAATATATATACTTTTTTGAAAAAAATTTCGGTCCGTTTCGGTATCGTTTTTCGAATTAGGTTACTTAAATTGAATGGAAGTAGTGAAAAACTATTTCAGCTTAACTAATCTTAGTAAAATGTTATGGTAATGTTCGGCCTCATGGTAACTCAAAGATGAAGAACAACAAAAAAGCGTTGTTCCATTGCTTGTTTTTACCATTTATTTGTAGAGATTTTGTCTCATGTGCATTTACTCCATATCCCTTCATTGATTTTTGTAATGTTCATTAGGTAATATTCATTTCCATCATAATCATTATATTCTTTTAACTATGCTTGTATCTTACTGGTCTCAATTTGTCCAATACTTGCTTTGGAAACAGTTCAAAGATGTTTCCCGTTGGCTCCTATTCTAATCGCATGTGTTCTCCCGGTCCTTTCTCTCCAACACAAACTTTGACCTGTAGTGCTCAGACCAGATCGATCCTAGAACATTCAAAGACACATTTTTGAATCCTTGTGATATATAAATTTCCCATTTAGTTGACATTCTAGTCTCGCAGAAAATAGGTCTAAGGCACTATTCGATTGAATTGTCTAAAACCTTTTGATCTGGGATCCAATGGCTCCCTGGGCCTATTTAAAAGAGTTCGAATTATCAGTATTCTGTACATAACACATGTGTCAGCTCACTGGCATTACTGACCTTGTTATCAAATTTCTCCATAAGGGACCCTTTGTCCATTTGTAGCCCCTCTTCCCGAGGGATGAATCAGTTATTTAAAATTTTTAAATGAATTCATCGCCAAATCTTGTTGTAGTTTCTGAAAAAAAAAATTCGAACACGTTTCCTTAAATCTGAAATCCATGATCGTAACACCCGGTGTACCATATACGACATTCCTAGTGATTTGTAAGTGATCTTTTTACTGTTATCTATAGTTCTCGTATTTTACAATATTTTTAATAGGCCTTTTCCTAGGAGGGGGTCTCTCACATAAAATTTTTGAAAAGGGACCACAAAAGAACCATCATAATTTGTTCATATTGACCGAAAAGTTCGAAAGAACAGCTCAATGTTGTTTTCTTATAGAAACCCATGTAAACTTTGGATCTCTTGTCCTTGGACCACATGGACTATATGAACAACTTTTATACAAATAACTATATTGGATATAGCACAGATTCTTAATCCGGGTACATTCATAGGAAACAACATGCAATAAAGATATACAAGAAAAAATAGATATATTGCAATAAAAAGAGTATCCAAGTACTCTAGTATATTCAAAAGGAAGGAGACGTCGCGTCTGGTGAATATTTCATTTAATAATATGAATGCAAATATATTTGGTTTCTTCTTAGTCTTGTCGATTAAGAAGTATTCTGTAATATCAGTAAGTACGTTCAGTACTTTGATTTATTGTAACTTTGAATGATCTCCCTTGTTATGTGTGTGATTTGTGCGGCCTCTGGGAAATGGCCATGTGTTTGAAACTGGAATGTTTTACTTATATATACCCAAAACAAAACATGGTGACAGGCGTGGGATACTAAAAGACACTAAAAATAATGGAATTGAACGGAATTCCCCAGCCATCCATCAACTCACGGGGAATCGACAAACCTCGTCGATACATGGAAAAAAATTCAACAACATGTTGACCTCATCTTTAAAGGGCCTCTCGCCGACAAAGATGAGAAGATTAAGGTAACTTATCTACTTTTATGGATCGGCGAAAAAGGCATGTCTAGCCAATGTCTTTGCTTGCTCGGTGCATATTTCGTCATGAAACCCAAAGTCAAACGGACATGTACTGTGACTTCAAAAATGATACTGAAGACGAAATGACAGAGACAGCCTAATCTTTGGTACAAACTCGCAAAAGGTCCAGGAAAAATTAATAAATGAAGGTGATGAACTTTCTTTAGAAAAAGCTATCCAGATTGCTCAAGCTTATGAATATAGCCAAAAACAGTTGAAAGAAATGCAAAATGTAGAAACAACAACTGTAACGAACAATAATACGGATGTACATGCTGTAAAATCTCGATCAACTTCAAGTTTTGCTAACAAACAACACTACACAACAAATAAGCTCCAACCGTTCAAAAAGGGAAAGGGACCGACAAACTGGTGCTCGATATAAACAGACCTACCAACCTGGAAACAACAATTTGCGCGAAGCATGCGGCAATTGCGGAACTACTCACAGCAAAAGAGACGAGTGTCCTGCAAAAGGAAAATTGTGTCATAGCTGCAACAAGCTTAACCATTTCTCAAAAGTTTGTAGATCGCAACCGAAGGTACACACTGTACAAGCAGAGCCAACATATGAAACAGACCCAACAGATGAAGACACAGATTTCTTTATTGACTGTATTAATATCAGCAAACCTAATTGTAATAACGATCAAGCTTTTGCTATTTTAAATGTATGTTCTAAACCTGTCAATTTTAAGGTAGACACTGGTTCCCAGGTCAATATCTTACCTAAACATATACTTGAAACACTCACTGCAGGAACCTACCAAAACTTTGCATACTTATGATAGCAAACCACTGCCTTCACTTGGTGTTTGTCGCCTTCTATGTCGTCACAATTTCTTGTCTGGAGATATCGAATTTTATTGTGTTGAAACCAAAAGCCCCCCAATACTTGGAATGAGATCATGTTTAGATTATGAATTTGTCAAACTTGTATATGCTTGCAATACATCTAACAAAATAAAAGAGCCCAATATGCACAAGAAAACTGTTCTGAATGCATTTTCTGATATTTTTGATGGAGTAGGTCTCTTGCCTGGTGAAGTTAATATCTACATTGACCCCAAAGTACAGCCTGTAATTCACCCACCACGCCGGGTTCCCGTCTCATTAGTTGAGAGGCTTAGGTCAGAGCTTGAACGAATGGAGAAAAGTGATGTTATTACCAAAGTCGATACACCCACACCCTGGGTTAATTCGCTAGTAGTGGTCGAAAAACCTAATGGTAAAATAAGGGTATGCTTAGACCCTAAAGATTTGAATAATGCCATTCAGCGTCCACATTACCCAATGAGGACCCTTGACGATATTCTTCCCCAGTTGTCCAAAGCCAAGTATTTTACAAAACTGGGCGTAACTTCAGGGTACTGGTCACTGCGTTTGTCAAAAGAGGCTTCATTTTTAACCACCTTTAATACCCCATACGGCCGTTAGATTTAAACGCCTCCCATTTGGTCTTAACTGTTCACAGGACCTATTTCATTGCAAAATAGATGAATGCTTTGCTGGCTTAGAGGACATCACTAATATTGTTGATGATATTTTGGTATATGGTTCCAGTCGTGAGGAACATGACCGTAACTTGAGAAAGGTTATGAGTACTTGTCATGAAAAAGGTATCGAATTAAACAAAGATGAACTAGAAGTAAGTGTCACTGAAGTGACTTACTTTGGTCATGTACTGTCATCAGAAGGGGTCAAGGCTGATCCCAATAAGGTCAAGGCTTTAGCAGACATACCACCCATTCAAACAAGTCAGAACTTCAGACGGTCCTTGGTATGATCAATTACATGTCTAAATTTGCACCCAATCTGGCAGAAATCACAAGTCCAATGCGTATCTTGCTCAACAAGGATGTTGAATTTAGTTGGGACAAACCACAGTCCGAAGCATTTCAAAAGGTCAAAGAGGTCTTAACAAGGTCACCAGGTCCTGTCCTTGGTTATTACGACCCCTGAAAGGAGTTAACCCTTCAAGTAGACACCTCAAAGTACGGGTTAGGAGCAGCTTTATTTCAGGATTCAAAGCCCATTGCTGTTGCGTCAAAATCTCTTACCTCTTCAGATGTGAATTATGCTCAAATAGAAAAAGAAATGTATGCAATAGTCTTAGGTTGCAAGAGATTCCACCAGTTTATTTACGGTCGCAAAGTTAAAGTACAAACAGACCACAAACCTATTGTATCAATTATGAAAAAATCCCTACTAAGTGCCCCTGCCCGACTTCAGCGTATGATCCTACAATTACAACGTTATGTCATGCAAATTGAACATTTACCTGGGAAAGATATCCCAGTGACTGACAACCTGTCGCGCAAATTTTTGCCAGACACCTGTCCAGGTCATTCGGAAGGTTTCTAAGCACAAGTTCACATGATAACTTCAAATACCGGTATGCCAATTAGTGATAGGAAAATGGTCGATATCGAAAAGGCTACTCTTTCTGATCCTCAATTTGCTACTTTAAAATCTATTATCTTAGAAGGATGGCCCATCACACGTTCAGATTGTCCAATTGAAATTAGAGATTTTTGGAATCATAGGGACGAGTTAACGGTGACAGGAAACACTTTTTTTAAGGGTAATAAGGTGGTCATCCCTGAAATATTAAGACCCCAAATGCTTAGCAAAATACACTCGGGTAATATGGGGGTAGAAAAAAGTTTAAATAGGGCCCGCGATGTCTTATTTTGGCCCAGAATGACCAAGGAAATTACAGACATGGTACTAAACTGTACCATCTGTTTAGAACACAGGAACAGCAACTGTAAAGAACCCCTTGAACCCCGTGACATTCCAAAATATCCTTGGCAAGTTGTGGCCACAGATCTGTTTCATTTTGATAATGAAGACTATGTAATAGTTGTAGATTACTATAGTAACTATTTTGATGTTTTTAAACTGAATAACACAAAAAGTGTAACTGTTATCAACAAATTGAAATGTGCATTTTCTAGGTTTGGTATCCCTGAGACCGTTATGTCTGATAATGGCCCCCAGTTCTCATGTCAAGAGTTCTCTGACTTTTCACAACAATGGGACTTCAAACATGTCACTTCCAGCCCACATTATCCCAAGTCTAATGGGTTAGCCGAGAAAAGCGTACAAATTGTAAAAAGGATTTTTAAAAAGTGTAAAACGGATAACTCTGACCCAAATCTTGCATTACTTGAATATCGTACCTGTCCTTTAAAATCTGGGTTTAGCCCCTCCCAGCTTTTCATGAGTAGAAAACTCAGGTCTGTCCCTCGAGACTGTTAATAATGTTTTACAAAATAGCCCAAATTATGACTTAGTACAAAAAAAATTACTTGCTAAACAGGAATATCAGAAAAAGTTTCATGATGTTGGGTCAAAACCCTTAAAACCTTTCAAAATCGGTGAGTCATGTCGTATAAGACAAGGCAATGGTCTATGGAGACCGGCAGTTGTTGCAAATCAATACCCCACTAAAATGTCATATGTAGTTGAAACTCATGATGGAGCTATTTATAGAAGGAACAGAAGAGATTTACTTAGGACCAATGAAAACATTGTCATTCCACCAAATGATTTTTTTCTGTCCCGGAAAACAATGTGGTATTTAGATCTGATGAGAATACAAATGAAAACACTCAATCTGAGCTAAAATCTAGTCAAACTTATGTTAAACCTAGTCAATCTGATGTTGATAATACTAATGACAACATGCCATACATAACTAGATTTGGTAGAGTAGTAAAACCTAAAATTATTCAGTCCGTGTAATTGCATAATTTTGAATTAAACATGTATTTACAAGTCTCAATCTTGAACACTCTTATATTTAACTTTTGTTGTGTAATGTTTATTTGATATATGATTTTTAGATGGATAATGGCTTCACAATAACTGACTGATGTTTAAAACTTTTTTTAATTGTTTCATCCAAAAGAAGGAAGGTGTAATATTAGTAAGTACGTTCAGTACTTTGATTTATTGTAACTTTGAATTATCTCCCTTGTTATGCCTCTGGGAAATGGCCATGTGTTTGAGAAATACAATTTTGAAACTGGAATGTTTTACTTATATACGTCCAAAACAAAACATATTCTAATAAATTCTTCATCAGTTAAACTGTTGTTATTACAAAAAAAAAATAGCATACCTTTCCCTGATTTCCTTGAAACATTTGCATTGCAAAGAAAAATGTATTTCAGTTTCATCGACTTTTTTTGCAATATTTGCAGAATCCTTGGTCAGTAGTAACGGTTGGTCGGTTATACCTTCCTATTTCGATTTCGAAAGCATGTGAAATCATTCTAAGTTTTGATAAGTTGGAACGAAATTTTCTGTTTAAATTGAATATAAGATACTTCTAGAGTTCAAAACCAGGACAAATTTTACTGTAAAATCAAAGTTTCCTTACTTTGGTTTCTCATATCGGATAATTGCTTATTTATTTTATCCGAATAAAAAAGTTTAATCTCATTTCTTAACTCATATTGGGTTTTATATAAAAACTGTAAACTATAACAAGGGGCTCTCAAGAGCCTGTATCGCTCACTTGGGTCATGGCTGACACAATAAGTCAAAATTATCACAACGTTTAAGGTTCTCATTTACAAATTTGTTTATTGACTGTTTAAGGGTCTCATTTTGAAGTTTGCTGATGTTATATGATCCCAAATTAAACTTTGTTCCCCACAGGCAGCTATTTTTGATGGGGCGTAGACCAACTGTCACTGTCTTGAAGCAGACCATTTTTAGGATCATTGTGCCTCACTTTGGTTCCAATTGGCATAGTATTTTCAGAGGAGATCTTTAAATGATTTCCCATGGGGTCCAAGGTTAAACAATGTTCCCTGCTGACTGCCATCTTGGATGCTATGCGGACATGCCAGACACATTTTATGAAGGGGACCAAGTAAGGACTATTGTGACTAAGTATAATTCCAATTGGCCATGTACTTTCAGAGGAGAAGATCTTTGAATATGTTTCCCTATAGGGTCCAATGTTAAAAACATGTTCCCTCCTGGCAGCCATCTAGGATATGATGTGGACTTGCTGAACACATTTTTAAAAGGGGTCACGTAAGGACCATTGTGTTTAAGTTTGGTTCCAATTGGCCCAGTATTTTCAGAGAAGATTTTTGCAATATTGTCCAATTTTGGACGAAGTTCCCCGCTGGCGGCCATCTTGGATGACGTGCAGACTTGCCGGACAAAATTTTTAAAGGGGACTACTGAAGAACTATTGTGACCAAGTTTGGTTCCAATTGGCGCAGTGGTTTCAGAGAAGATCTTTGAATGCTTTCCCATAGGGTCCAATGTTAAACCACGTTCCCTGCTGGCGGCCATCTTGGATATGATACGGACTTGCCA
Source organism: Modiolus philippinarum (assembly GCA_002080025.1). Lineage (NCBI taxonomy): Eukaryota > Metazoa > Mollusca > Bivalvia > Mytilida > Modiolidae > Modiolus > Modiolus philippinarum. The sequence goes on along the minus strand of MJUU01036802.1, from coordinate 3,566 downwards.
GACATTTTTTTTAAAGGGCCACCTAAGGACCATTGTGCCCAAGTTTGGTTCCAATCGGCCCAAGTTGTTTCAGAGAAGAGAAGAAGATGTTTGAGCGTAAAGTTTATGGCAAGATGAACACCATGGCATAGCCATGCAGGTCATTTATATAGTTAAGCAGGCATTGAAGTTCGGATGCTATTTCAATTTCTTTCTGGGAGAGATATTTGCATTGTGGGCAAACAAAATTTACACCTAGATACAATATACAACTATATACAATTATTATTAATTTGTGAAATAAGTATAGTTTATGAAAGTATTTTTGCAAAAAAAAAATGTAAAAATTTGTACAAAAACACTTTTTTGCTCTTGATTATTTAACAAATAATTATTTTTAATAAAGTGATAGCAGGGAATTTCTCTTAAACTTAAAAGAGAAAAGTAAACAAAAGAAGATTTGAACACTTTATTTAAAGGGAAATAACTCATAACCATATGGCATTGAAAAAAAGATTTTTTTTTTTTGGTGAAAAAGAGTCAATAATTACAACACAGGCAGTTGGATTTTCTTCAAAATTTCAGAGTATGTGGATCTTGATATGCTGAACATTTTTGCAATTTACACTTCACCTCTATCTGTTACAATTTTGAAATAAAAAATAAAAAATGCATAAATTTTGAAAATGTTACGGAAAAGGGGCTGTAACTCCGAGACAGGTTTTACGATTTTCTTCAAAATTGCAGGGCGAAAGATCTCGTCATTCTGAACAATTTTACCCCATGTCAGATTTTTGATATCTGCAACGGTTTTTGAGTTATTTGCCAAAAACAGCAATTTACCCCTAGGTTCTATTTTTAGTAACAGCAGCCATGTTGTTTGGTCCTTGAACTAACCGAACACATTTTTTAAACTACATAGCCTGGTGATGACCAAGGCCAAGTTTGGATTAAATTGGCCCAGTGGTTTCAGAGGAGAAGATTTTACGACGGACGGACGGACGGACGACGGACGCCAAGTGATGGCAAAAGCTCACCCTGGCATAGCCAGGTGAGCTAAAAAGTTGATTTTTCTTGATTTACAAATTTTGTGAAGGAGATAAACTTGTATTCTCCAGACATTTATCTTCATCATATGTAGTAGACATAAGTATTTTCAGTCAATGTATTTTGTTGTAAGTTTTCGAATCTGTTATGATTATTAGGCAACAGTTTGAATATTCATAAACATAGTGGATACATTCCAAGTTCCGTAAGTACAGCTAAATTTGAAGTCTTACCATGTACATAGAGAGCAGAATATCATATTTATATTTATATTTATAGAATCTTTAATAAACACGATTGATATAATTGCACTAACATAACTTGTTCACAAAGAAATGTTTTAATAATTATTTCTCCCTTTAGGACACTATGATGATGTATCTCCACTAAAAAATGACACTGCAATGTATACTTTTGAAACGAGACGGCAAATTATCTTTATGGCTAAGTTTGCTTAAAATTGGGTTTGTAGCTTCTCAGACAAGTTAAAAGAAATATTTTCCAGATCACTTTCTATTTGCTTATTGAAATCAGGATGACTGAATCTATTTCTTTTTCTACTCACCAAAGCTTCACATGGTTTGATACACAATGAAAAGGGCTACGACTTGAAAGTCTCGCTCAAAAACGAATTACCTATATAACATCTTAATGCTAGGAGAAGTGCAAAATGTTTAATTTTGCCTCTAAAGTAAACGAGATCCGAACCGCTAGTCTAACAACGAATAGTGCAAGGACAATGGCAAAATCGGAAACACTAAGAAACAAAGACGTAATACGAGCACGGCAAAGAAAGAAAAATGAAGACACACACACAAAGATGAACTACACGGACCCAATAATAACAATGGGAGAGATCGGGTCTTGCTTCTTTCAAGACAACCGCCATGTGAACAAAGGTTTCAATTTTATAAAGTTTGTTTATTAAGAAAAATTTAGGACATTTTGCCTTATTTGATAAAGAAAACATGCTGAAAATTACTCTTCACAGCAAATACATCGACTATAGGATCCAGTGAAGAAGAATATAAGTTTTCCTTTTTGCTCAATCTTTTTTTTTTTTTTTTTTTTTTTTCACTGTATGGTTGCGTATGGTTGCGTATTCAAAAGAAAACTAATTTGGATATAGTTGTCGAAAATTATTTTTTATTGGAACTTTGAAAGCATGATAGGAAATAACAATCCCCAATGATAACATACTATAGTTTGCTTTATATATAAAACCTATTTTATTTCTTACCTTAAAAAATGTTCTTCCTGTAAACAACCATGTTCCGAAATTACGGTGAATTCAAAAATACTTTTATATGAATTCTTATCCTATACAAGGCAAATAAGGTCTAAAGCATTTCTTTCTGAGCTATGGAAGTTGAATTTTCTTGGAAACAGGTACAATATAATCTCTATAAAATAAGAAAGTGCAAGTAGTATAACTTTAAAGTTATTGAACACTTTCGGAAAACCAAGGTCGAATCTTGCGAATATCTTGATGACCTACTTTACCTATTTGGTTTTAGTAACACCAGAAATAGCAACGACACAATATTTGCTTTAAAAAATTTGCCAATAGGAAATATTCTGCGATTAACTCAATATTAAACAGACATTCATGCGTAAAAAAAAACAAATACGTCTCTTCAATGCATGTACAAATGAATTCAATGGCGTCGTAGCATTATAAAACATTTTAAATTCTTCCCGTTAATCAATTGAAATATGAAGATTTTCAATTTACATTGCCTTTTATAACTATAATCATGATGTGGAGTCTTTTTTATAATATACTGTAGAGGGTGGCAAATATTTTGTAGACGTAACTGCATATATTGTCGACGAACAATTACATCAGACAGTATAAAATTAAATCGACCATAATATTCTTTTGTCCATGTTTTTTTTACAAGTAAAAATTCCTGGAGGTGTTGACTCTTTGTATTTTGTCAGTTGTGATGAATTTGTTCATCTAAAAATTTCTCCTTTTAATGTGTAGTATCCGAATTTAACATTTTTGTTTTTAGTTTTTGATATATAGTGATTAATTTGGGGCCTTATATTTTCTCCGGGATTTGCATGTAAATTGCTTGGAAAAATTAATTATATGCGTCTTGAGTCAAAGACCAATTGCGTAAGAGTAATAGGATTTGATATCGAAATCATCTTTCCACTGAAGAATTGGATTATAAATGAAATACAAAACTGAATGTTAAATTTTAATATTGCAGAAAATGCCCGAATTTGTCGGCTATCGTACAAAAAAGAGGCCCTTAGGAGCCTGTATCGCTCAACGGGACTATGGTTTATACATGCAGTCAAATAAACGTCTATATGAAAGGGTATCAATTTCAAAGTATGTAAAGGAACTTTTTTGTCATATGGTCCAACATTTACCTATTTTTTTTCAACTGCCTTCCATCTTGATCAGCACTTTATTTATATCATTCATACCATGTTTCTTTTAAATGCATTCAGCAGTTCTCTTGAGGAAGTCCTTTAGTAGTGAAGCCCGTCTCCACGGATTGGTTAACTCTGTGTTAAAAACC
>MJUU01036800.1:109136-141788 GCA_002080025.1 Modiolus philippinarum | reverse complement strand
TGATATTCAAGGGGAAATCGTATATTCATATTATCCTTTTAACAATATCTTTGTTATAGAGAGAGTAACTGGTGACGAGCTGTCAGACTTACTAGAAATGTATAGGAATCAAAAGTGTAGAACCAGAGATACACGTCAGTGTTATGTATAACCCGTGTCATGCAAGCAACGTAAAAAATGTGAGTGAACTAAGAATCTAGCCCGTTTTACCCGTCTCAACTGTAGTGAATAACAATTGCTTATTTTCGTTAGTCCCGTAGATAGTAGTTAACTATGGGGAAAAGTCGTAGGTTTTCAAAAAACGTTTTTTGAAAACCTACGACTTTTCCCCATAGTTAACTACTCTTGAATTTTTACTTGACAATATATTCATTCGTTTCGGTGACTCTATTTATCGCCAGGTCATAGGAATTCCTATGGGTATCAATTGTGCACCATTTATAGCGGACCTCTTTTTGTACTGCTACGAATCTCAGATCAGCAAAAACCCATCTAAACAGCATTTAATTGAAAAGTTTAACAACACTTTCCGATATTTGGATGATATTTTAACTTTAAATAATGACGACTTCAATACGTATTATAAGGACATCTACCCTAAAGAACTTACGTTGAATAAAGCCAATTCTAATAATCATTGTCCATTCTTAGACATCAATTTTGATATAACGAATCGTAAATTAGATACTAATATTTTTGATAAAAGGGACGATTTTTCTTTTCCCATAGTTAATTAACCATTTCTGGATGGCGTTGTTCCATTAGCGCCATCATTTGGTGTTTACATATCTTAACTTGTTCGATTTGCTCGAGTATGTAATAAAGTTTGCTATTTTAATGAACGGAAACTCCGGTATTTAGTTATTTGTTACCACTGGGTCGATGCCACTTGCTGGTGGACTGTTAGTCCCCGAGGATATTCACCAGCCCAGTAGTCAGTACTTCAGTGCTGACCCGAAAACCGATTATATTTGGAACCTTACAATATCTAAATTTTTGTAAATTTTGTTGAAAACTAAGGAGTATCTCCCTCATGCAAAGCTCTGTCCTTAGCTGATTTTGGCTTTACATTTAGATCATATTGGTTATTTGTTCTCTATCAGTTTTTAAACATCTTTGAGTTTCTGGTCTTCCAAGTGTTTAGATTTTATCTGCACTGATGAGACATAAGTTGTCGAAATGCGCATATGCAGAAAGTAAATTCCCACTAACTTCGGTATTTAGTTATTTGTTACCACTGGGTCGATGCCACTGCTGGTGGACTGTTAGTCCCCGAGGGTATTCACCAGCCCAGTAGTCAGTACTTCGGTGCTGACCCGAAAACCGATTATATTTGGAACCTTACAATATCTAAATTTTTGTAAATTTTGTTGAAACTAAGGAGTATCTCCCTCATGCAAAGCTCTGTCCTTAGCTGATTTTGGCTTTACATTTAGATCATATTGGTTATTTGTTCTCTATCAGTTTCTAAACATCTTTGAGTTTCTGGTCTTCCAAGTGTTTAGATTTTATCTGCACTGATGAGACATAAGTTGTCGAAATGCTTATATGCAGAAAGTAATTTCACAGTAACTTCGGTATTTAGTTATTTATAATTAAAAAACTATTACATCAAGGTTTTCGTTATCATAAACTAGATAAAACCTTTAATAAATTTTATCATCGATATAAAGACTTAGTTCATAAATACAATGCAACCTGTAAATATCTAATCAAGGCTGGCATTTCACATCCCTTATTTTACGGTAATGTTTTACATAAGAGTAAAAAATACTTAAACTCGCCTAACAAACTTATAAAACCTTTAAATCGTCTAATTCATAAGGGTAATAATTACGATATTGTCGTCAAGTCATTACGTATGGCCTTCTTTGGTATTAACATTGATTTTTTTATAGGGTCTTTGCATTTTAACTAAACACATTCTAAATTTCTAAAATCAGTATTGCATGGACACGGGTTATGTATTCCGGTATATACATGAAATCATTATGCTAAACTCCTCACAGGAAAGGGATCTTGATGGAAGCGGTATACTGAGGGTACATAACTTAATTTGTCAGTTGGTAATGGGTCTGGAGCTGGCATGTCAGTTAACTGCTAGTAGTCTCTTGTGATTTCATGTTTATGTCCGTATATTTAGTTCTTTCAGTTTCATTTTTCACAATTGACTCAGTCCTGTTCTGTGCCAACTGAATTTTACTGTTGTTACGATTGTTTTTTTTTTTAGCTCACCTGGCTATGCCAGGGTGAGCTTTTGCCATCACTTAGCGTCCGTCGTCCGTCCGTCGTCCGTCGTCCGTCGTCCGTCTGTCCGTCCGTCGTTAGCTCACTTTCAAAAATCTTCTACTCTGAAACTACTGGAGGGATTGGTTTGAAACTTTATAGTAATCATCTATGACATGTCCTGTACAAACGATCCTCATTCTATTATGATCCGATGAAAAAAATTGGCCGCTGGTGCTAAAATAGAACCTAGGGGTAAATTGCAGTTTTTAGCCAATAACTCAAAAACCGATGCAGATATCAAAAATCTGACATGGAATAAAATTGTTCAGAATGCCGAGATCTATCTGCTCTGCAATTTTGAAGAAAATTGGAAAACCCGTCTGAGAGTTATAGCCCTTTTTCCGTAAATTTTTCAAAATTTGTGCATTTTTTATTTTTTCTTTTCAAAAACTGTAACAGATAGAGGTGAAGTGTAAATTAAAAAAATGTTCAGCATATCAAGATCTACATACTCTGAAATTTTGAAGGAAATCCAAAGGCCTGTGTATGATTTATTGGCCGTTTTTCACTTTTTTTCCAATGCCATATGGTTGTGGGTTATTTCCCTTTAAATTCTGTGTTCAAATCTTCTTTAGTTAACTTTTTTCTTGTAAGCTTTAGAGAAATTCCCTACTATCACTTCATTAAAAAAATTATTTCTTCCATAATTTAGAGCAAAAACAGTGTTTTTGTGCAAATTTCTGCAATTTTTTGCAAAAATACTTTCTTAATCTTTACCTTATTTGATGTTATAATGATTTGCCTATATAAACATATTGTGTATATTATTGGGAGGTTAGAGTGGTGAATCACTATGAATTCTGTTGACATGTATGTTGAAGTAGATTATCATCTTCATAGACTGCTTATTATTAAAAATATTTGTAAATAAAGCCTTTAGTGAGCAGTTGATGAAATTAACCTGAAATGAAATTAACATGAATGGATTTGAACGGAACTTGGCATTTATGATGCTTTTGAGGTGCTGAATATAATATATATATATGTATTGTGACTTTTATGCCTAAATGTCATCCAACATGGCCATCTGCAGGGAACTTAAATTATCACTCGACTGTATGGAAAGAGCATACAAAGAATTTTTTATCTGAAACAACTTGGCTAGTCACATTAATGTATCTTAGATGGTCCCCTTCAAAACAGATGTCCTTCAAGTCTGCACCTTATGCAAATTGGCTACCAATGGGAAACAAAGTTTAATATAGGAGTACATTCAAAGATCTTCTTCTTTAAAACCATTTGGCCAGATGGAAATAAACTTTGGCACAATACTTAATTTTCTTTAAAATTGTGTCCTGCAGATCCATCCCTTATCCAAGATGGCATGCAATAGGGAAAATAGTTTAATTAAAGTTGGATCATATAATATAAATGTTTAGTTACATAGTTTGAAAATGAGACCCTTTAACATATAAGTTGATTTGAAGTTATGTATTGGCCATGGTCCAGGTGAGCGATACAGGCTCTTGAGAGCCTCTTGTTTATTTATCACATTGGCTATATGGGAAAAGTTTGGGCCCAATACAACTAGTTTAACCCCGCCGCAGCAGGTTTGCGCCTGTCCTAAGTCAGGAAATTCATTGAGCCTTTGTGTGTCTTGTCTGTTTTCTAGTTAGTTCACTTTATGTCTATGGGAGTCTAGGATGATGTTTATTTCGTTGAACTTGATTACTCTTTATTTAGGGGCGAACTCCGACCTGGCGTTGGGTGTGGGGTTTCCTCGCCGTTCATTGAAAATCTTATGGTGGCTTTGAGTTTTTATTGCTCCCTTTTGAGTCGTTGTCTCGTTGACACATTCCCCGTTTCCTTTCTTTTTCCTATGTGTTTGTGTAAACTTTAAAATGAACAAAAATGAACATCCGTTTTTAAACGCGTTTTGTATTGTTCTTTGAAAATGTTTGAATCACGTTGTCTGGTATGTAAAGTTTAAATTTTGAATGGATAAGTTCTGGTTAACCGTTAAAAAGTTTCATTATTCTGGTTATTCTATAGGATAAAATGGTAAGTAGTCAAACCTGTACAGTTGAGCAAATATAAGGGATGTTTGATCAGGAACTCTTGTGAGTTCCATTCCATAGAGGAATATTTTATTAATGTTCCAGTAACGGTAGAGTGTGATTCACCACATGTCTGTCAAAATTATTTAATAAATTCCGGCGTATCTTGTCACCTATCGAAAAACGTATCTCCGAATGACAATTGTTCACTAAAAAATTGACAAGAAAGTTCAGAGTGAACAGTTTATTTCCCAAATTTTGGTTACTTATTTTTCTATTTTTGTTACTACTCTCCTGTCACAAATCAGTTTGATTTTGCATTTCATATCAGTAAATTCAGATAGATGTTACTGATAAATGATAACCATCATTAGCTTTCATATCAGTACATACAGCTAGATCTTATTGACATCCGATAACCATCATTATCATATAACCAAATGAGGACAAGTTATTTCAATGCAATGACTATTCCATTCAGACTTTTTAAATTATTTATAATTCAGAAATGAATTCGAGGAAACAAATATCGATGCATGTATCATTTTCTTTGATGGGTTTAGTATGAAGGGGTATATTACGACCAAGTAAACATAATTTCTTCGCCGATTGGTATTTTTGACACATTTATTATAGTAATTTCTCGTATATCATTAAAATATCACTTTATCCGTACTTGTAAATATATATATATATATGTGGTAATGATTTTTCCTGTTTTGTCAAATGATAAATGGGGGTCCTAAAGGGGAGTCTATGTACTATGTAAGGAATAAAGAAATGATCTTGTACGATGTACAAAAAAAGCAACAAAAAAAAATGAAATTGGCGTGTACGTTGTACGATGGATGCTATTGAACGAGTGTTCACGAAATAATAAAGGTCCTGTACGATGTAGGACAAATAAAAAAATGGTTGTGTACATTGTACGAAAATAACCCTTTACCACCATCAAAAATGCATAGAAAATGTTTTTAGATAAGATACAATGGTATGCTTCCGCCAATAATGAAATCAAGCATGAAAGGTAGTTTTCTCATAATGAAAACTCAGATAGCAACAAATTGCTAAATATGATCAGTATGCTCAGAGGATGAGGACAAGTGCTTAATAGTAGTCTTGAAGTTTCCAAATCGGAAATAAAGTTTTTAAATGAGAGCGATTGGAAAAATGGGTTTTACATATGGGATGGGTATTACAAACATCATGTACTTTTGAGTCAAAACTAATTATGTTGAAATTTCCATTTTGTAAATTTAAAATTTCAAAATGTATTTATGACTCATAAAGTTTTAATCGTGTAACACGATTGGAACTCTTTGTAGCTGACGGCAAAAAATTAGTGCCTCAAAACCATAAGTAAGAGGAAACCAACTGGGTTTCTGACCTATTGAATAAATAAATACCGACATACCTTCTAGGAACTTTCCGGTGACAAACCATTACATCGAAAGTCAAATATTATGTTAAATTTCATCACAATTTGTAAGTGCATGTATTTATAATTGTTATGCAACGAAACCGAAATACGGTGACATCTATAAAGGCGGTGTTATTTCAAAACAAATACAATTTACACTTAAAAAAGAATCAAACCTGAAAGTAAATTTCTGTCATATTATTCAAAATTGACCTACACTGTACTTACTTTACAAGTATGGTGAGTACGAATTATTCGTCATCAGTCCGAAACACCACAAACAAATGATATCATTCAATAATGCACACGGAAGTTTAATCCTAGTAACAGCCACGATATGCAATATTATATCGTGTGTATTGTCTAAAACTATATCTTACAAGTAATAAAGTATTACGTAATTATTGACATGAAATAAAGTATTACGTAATTATTGACATGTCAATATTTAAATGAAAACACTTGTAATATATCCAGCAATGTATTCTTTGGTATTCATTTTGATCATGTTCTTTTATTTGAATATTTTCTGTCCAAAGAAAGAAGCTAAAAAAATATAACATGTGTGATGCTAAGTCACCCCAGAAATTAATGACGGCAACATTTACTTTTAGGTTACAGATCTTTGGTCGGACAGAGCTATGCAAGAGGGATATACTCCTTGGTTTTAGACATATTTTTCACCTAGATCAGATAACATCAGAAGTCAACTTCTCCAGTGATTTGCTCACCTGTAACTATCTGAATTTATGATACGTTGATAAATGGCAAATGAGTTCCCACATGAAAGCTATCATAAAGTTTTGAAATGCACCCCTGACTAATCGGGCCGTAAGGTTTACTTAACTTGTTGGTTCATTTTTTTATCAAAATAGATTGATAGCAAAGATAGTTTAATGGCATTTCTCATGCTAAATGCTTGACATTTCTAAGGTTTGAAAGTCTGAGGTATTTCCTGGTTGGAATTGTTCCTCCTTATTTGGCCAAGACTTTACTTGTACTGATGTTGGCAAGTCTAGATTATTTTTGAAAGTACTTGGTCCCTTCTAAATATTGTTTTAAAACACCAACAACAATAAAATACTGTGTATAGTAAGTGAGTAAGTAAGTAATATTTATTAAACAAATCACTGGACCATGGAGGCATATAACAGTATAGAATTGTTACCCATTTTTAGTAAAATAATTTGCAATTTACATACTTGCCTTGTTTTAATTTTGACCAACTAATCTACACTCGATATATTGAGGTCGTTTTTGCGAATGTTATTCTTATATTATGAGGATGTACCATGAAGAAGTATTAATTACACATAAAACGTATTTTTAAACATGGGATCATGGGGACATTATATTCAGATTCATATTTGTATAAGGGTCTCAACACATATTACAATATTTACATGATACATATCAAGTTTAAAACTATTTACACACAGCATATTATCATACATGTTATAATTGATTATTAAAGTACTACAGCAGGTCTTAGCTACAATAGTGAAAACATTTTCAACAACAAGAAAGAATTTTTCATTGTTTGATAAAAAACTAAAATTTAAAATAAATGTGAAATACCCCTAAACATCATTTGCCTCAGATATGCATACTAGGCACTGCATCAAAACATGAAACCCATCTTTAACATGATCATAACAATTAAATTATATTCTTTCATTGACTATTTTTCTTCAATATATAACTGTTGTAACAGTTATCTTAATGTTGAGAAACCCCACAGCTAAATTTTGCGTAAGCATCTTTAAACTTAAGAGATATATTATTGATTAAATTAAGTTCGGTACCAAAATTATACTTAAACAATTTATTACTTCTTAATTTACTTCCTTCACTATAAGCAGAAATTCTATTACTACAATCAGAGCGTTACTAATGTTTTATTATAAAAATAATGGTTAAAATGGCAAGACAAAATTCCAAGGGAATGTGAATAGCTTCTTATTTCAGCATCAGACAGGAATATATTTTTTTAAAATAAATTTTTGTAATTCCTTAATGCAAATTCGTCAAATTTTCGGTGTCATTTCTATCAATATTTACCTTTGGAAATGACATTGGGGTTAGGTATTTCCACCTCATCGTACGAAAGAACGTCAAAACGCTATACAGACGTTCTATGAATGCTCAAAGATCGCTATGGGTGCGTTCGGTACACGTAAAGTACCCTTGTAAAACGTCTTTGAAACGTCGTCATAAGCTGTTACACGTATTGAGCGTTGCAGACAAGTTATGGATAAGTTTTCTTGCGTTGTCGGTCGTTAGGGACTGTGCAATATTTATAAGAAGGATGGGCCGGTACAAACATCGACGAGGCAAATACTTTTTTCATCCAAATAATTAGCGGGGTAATATGTTTTTTAAAAAAAAGGCTTTGGGCGGGGCATCAACTTTTTTTAAAACTTTGGCAAGACTGATTTAAAATATGGTAAGTGTAAAAAAAATTTTAAACTCCAGTTACTGAGAGCAAATATTAATGTGTCTTAGTATATCAGTATATCGGACAACATACATAGTCAAGTTTAAAACTGATATATCTTTTTGATATCAGATATCTCAGATATCATTACTACTTTATACTTTATAAGATTTTACCTTGCGTGTTTTAGAAATTTACTGTTTTTATCAAAATTCAAACCCCTTAAAAATACCGAGGCTTCATTCCGTGTATGGCACTCGGTAGATGTCCTTGGTACTGGATTTGGCTTCCTATTTCGATTTATTTGGTAATGAGTGCTTCTTTTATTACAACTTTTGGATTATGGCTTTCCATATTATTTGATTTTAATGCTGCTGATGAGAGGTAACTCCTTGAAACACGTGTACAGCACAATGAAATTTACTGTTTTTATGCAACTTCGGTATTTTTTTGTATTTTGAACCATTGGGCCGATGCCACTGCTGGTGGACCAGAGGTCCCCGAGGGTATTCACCAGCCCGATAGTCAGACATGTCTGACATGAAAATTTTACCTTGCGTGTTATAGAAATTTACTATTTTTATCAAAATTCAAACCCCTTCAAATACCGAGGCTTCATTCCGTGTATGGCACTCGGTAGATGTCCTTGGTACTTGATTTGGCTTCCTATTTCGATTTATTTGGTAATGAGTGCTTCTTTTATTACAACTTTTGGATTATGGCTTTCCATATTATTGGATTTTAATGCTGCTGATGAGAGGTAACTCCTTGAAACACGTGTACAGCATAATGAAATTTACTGTTTTTATGCAACTTCGGTATTTTTTGTATTTTGAACCATTGGGCCGATGCCACTGCTGGTGGACCAGAGGTCCCCGAGGGTATTCACCAGCCCGATAGTCAGACTTGTCTGACATGAAAATTTTACCTTGCGTGTTATAGAAATTTACTGTTTTTATCAAAATTCAAACCCCTTAAAAATACCGAGGCTTCATTCCGTGTATGGCACTCGGTAGATGTCCTTGGTACTGGATTTAGCTTCCTATTTCGATTTATTTGGTAATGAGTGCTTTTTTTTATTACAACTTTTGGATTATGGCTTTCCATATAATTTGATTTTAATGCTGCTGATGAGAGGCAACTCCTTGAAACACGTGTACAGCATAATGAAATTTACTGTTTTTATGCAACTTCGGTATTTTTTGGTGTTTTATACATATGATAAGTGCATATTTTTCTTACTTCATGTCAACTTTCAATATATTTTCATGATATCTACTTTAAAACTTTGTAGATCAAATTATGTCTGATCAGTATATTAGACAACTCACACAGTCATGTTTTAAAAGTAATATGATACTTTTGTTATTTCTCAAATATTATTGATACTTTGCATATACGCAGTACGCATATTTTTCTTACTAAAATCCAAATTTTATTTCATTTTAATCAAAATTATTCGAATTATGTCTGATCGGTATATTACACAACTCACACAGTCAAGTTTTAAAAGTAATATGATACTTTTGTTTTTTCTCAAATATTATTGATACTTTGCATATACGCAGTACGCATAATTTTCTTACTAAAATCTAAATTTTATTTCATTTTAATCAAAATTATTCGAATTATGTCTGATCGGTATATTACACAACTCACACAGTCAAGTTTTAAAAGTAATATGATTCTTTTGTTATTTCTCAAATATTATTACTTCAAGCCAAGTTTCATTACTTTTTAGTGAAATTTATACAAAATCTGGACACTAATAATTAAAATTCAAAGTATTGGTATATAGGACAACTTAAACAGTCAAGTATAAATATTAGAATAATTTCCTTTTGTTTTCCCAGATATCATGGGTACTTTATACTTATGCTTTGTACATACTTTTCTCACTTCAGCTTCATTGAAGTTTCACTTTATTTCAATAATTTTTTTTAAATTATGGACACTTAACTTTGAGGATATAAATTCTTCATATTAGTAAATAAGGCAACAAAATGGATACACAGGAGCAACTTTGCAAAATGTAATAATTCTTTTGTGATTTTGAAGTTATAAATAATTATTTGTATATTTTCATAGCACACATTTGTCTTACTTCTCACCAAGTTTCAGTTAATTTTAATGAAAAGTATTCCAAATCTGGGCACTTGACATGTATGTCTTACCATAACAAAATTATTGGACATCATATTAAAAACTACAATGATTCTGTTTGTTATAATATAGATATTATAAATAATTTTCAACTATGCTTGCCAAATAATTTTATTTTTAATTACATTTATTATGGCGGGATAACAACTTTTTTTTTAAATAAGGTGAAGCTGGGCGAGTATTTTTTTTTATAAAAAATTTTGCGGGGCAAAAAGTTTTTATAAATAATTTAAAGCTATTTACCGGCCCCGCCTCCAGATAAATATTGCACAGTCCCTTAGCCTGACGTTATGAATGCATCTAACAAGAGGTTTTCTTCAATTTTTTCGGCGTGTGCCAACGTTCTTCTAAAAATTCGCGATCGTCGGCACACGTTGGCTAGAACGTTATACTGTGAAAGGCCCTTTATACATGGAAGGTGTTATGCATAAAGTTATCATTGCATGTATTTGTCATTTGATATTTGATTTAAAAGAACATATAATCAATATATTTCAAAATATCTTTCATCAAGGCTTCCTTAGATATTTCAATAAAAGACATTTTCTTGGCCTCAAATATAATATACACAAACACTATGGATACTTAAATGATTATATCATTTCACCATTCGGCATTAATGTACGGAAGCGTGTTAGAGCCACATTTTCAAAATTATTTTGGGTTATAATGCAAAGGTTTTTTTTTTTTTTTTTTTTTTTTTTTTTTTTGGGGGGGGGGGGGNTAATAGATAGTGTATTCGATCGAAGACATTCGACATCGTGGGTCATGTATAGGTGTCTAAGGATATATTTTTACTTTCGGGTTTAAATCTGCACAGAGATATGATTAAATATAATAGATTCACCAATTAAACTGAATAATGCATTTTTTTCTCCCAAAATATGAGTATCTCCTTCGTACGAGACATTAAAGAACGCAAAAAGCATTGAACACGCGATTTTATTAGAATAATGACACATAATATATTTTGATAAAACGACAGAAATCTGTACCCATTTAAATTTAATTAAAGAACTTGAAATATATTGGATGCAAACATAACCTCACATAAATTTAACTGGGACCAGTCATTCATAAAAGCCCATGTGAGTTTACTTAGAACAGGTATGAAGTCTGCTCTAGAACTGCTCTAAATCTGCTCTAGAATCCTGACCAGTCATGGTGATAGACAGAACCCTGACCGTTCTGGTCAGAGCCATGACTGCTCTGATATATTCTACCCATAACCGCTATGACATATTCGAGCCATGACCGTCTTAGTTGACTTGTTCGACCCATGAACGCTCGGACATATTCTAGGCACGACTGCAGTCAGCTGTCCTGTTCTAGCTATGACCACTCTCATTGCTGCTCATGTCACACCCCTAACAAGTATTTATATCACGTCCAATATTAATAAGAATTTCTGATTTTCAGCTTTATTTATCTGATAAAAGCATTTAATCATTTAAGAAAAAAACCTTTTGAGAAATAGAATAATGAAATGACAAATATCTCAATTGTTCGAAGGAGAATTGACAGGTCTTTCCAGGAAGTTGCGTCATAATGTTCCCATTGTTGATTAATCGCTAAAACCAACATTCTTGGCTTAATAAGTACATTTATTGATTCTCAAACATGAAACAAAATTTACTCTGACCTGACCTTTGACTTTAATCTCATTTATGAGATCACGCGTTATGAACATTTTTTATATTGAATGCCTTTAAATATTTTTAATGTATTTTAGCTTTAAGCAAGAAAACCCTTTTCGGACATCAAATATCCATAGGCCCGAAACGATTTGTCTAATAATTTTAGAACCAATGTAAAAATTGTAGATCTTAACAAAATACACATTTTCTCCAATACATTTTTCCAGCTATCTGTGACAATTCCGGGTTAACCCAATGACAAAGTTCGAGGTCAAAGTTAAAAGTTTTGAAAACCTATAAAAATATGTCACAATTCATACACGGGGTAAAATTATTGCTGCTTATTGTTTTCGTTTGTTTGTTGTTTGCTGCTTGCTTTATATTTGAACTGTTTTTTTTTTTTATTTTTTTTATTTCTTAATTTTTATTTTTATTTTTTGTTTGTTTGTTTTCTTGCGGTTTTTTTTGTATTTTTTATTTGGTGGGTTAAACCAGGTTTAATGATGCATCAATCTCCCCTCATATGACGACTATAGCATCTGTGTACGCGACACAGAATATACCATTACTTAATATATGAAATAAAAGGGATAACAGGAAACACCTACAATGGCTGAAAATTACAATTACGTGCCACAATCTGCTAGGGAACTACACAGGAAAAACACAAATAAGACAAACGTAAAAAACGATAGGAACTCGGGACAGCCGGACTTGATACCGGCACAAGGAAAAGCCAGCGGTAGGGTTAAACCGGTTTATGGGTACCCAAACCTCCCCTTTATCTGTCCATTATTTAATATTGCTTGTATCAGATTGTATTGTATTTACAACCTAGAAGCAAAATTACCAGCAACCGATATTGAAATAAAATTTCAAACCGAAGTGTTGAATAAGATACACATGATACAAACGTTCACATAGTGCTAACAGATAGTAGGCGAATTTATACATTCCAGTAATTACTAATCAATACAACTTATATATTCGATAATCTTTTGAACTTGTTCCATAGGTGGTTTACAGAATAAGTCTACAAAATTAAAAAAGAAATATTTTAAAGCCAAAAACCAAAAATAATTCCAAAGCAATCAAGTACAACGCTAGATTGGCAAATGATTCTAATTGCTCATTGCCAAGAACAAATAAAAAAAGCTAAGCAAGAGAAATACAAGATCTTAACTGAGTTACCATTGAATTATGGATATTTTCCATTGGGAAAAGGGCATTTTTTCTTTAATTGACTTAAAGTCGAGAAACCTTGAAATATCAAATTGAGAAAGCCAATTTTGGGAGACAGGGACCTTGTAGTGCATTTACTCGCTAAACAGCTATGATATAAAGTGTTTGTTGGCTTTATGGCGAAAAGACAAAGAACTATTCCTAAATTGATATTTTCTCTGAAACCAGCTTTGAACGGACAGTGCAATTAAGGACCGACCATTTAACCTGAAGGGGGAGGGGGTTATGGTTTTATTTTTCTTGACAGCTCCAAAATATTTTTTATAGAAAAAACCATTGCCCCCCCCCCCCCCTTTTTAAATGGTCGGTCCCTTACCCACTTGAACACTCCTGCTATTTAGTGTGAAAACCATGTTATTGATATCTTACGATATCAGTCGTAGCAGGTTGTTTAACGGAGTTTTCATTTTCGCTAATTTCGCGGATGAACAAGAATCGAAAAAAAAATCCACACAAATTTTCAATCAAATCCATCCATTTATACAACTCAACAAAAAAATTCCATTCAATTATCAATGGGATTAATGAGATAATTGTATTATCACTTGCATTAATTACCAAAATTTACTGGTAAGTTTATGCAACCAAAGTATACCTTTAATAGACTAACAGCAAGGTTACAGATTTCATATATTGTTAAATACAGTTAAAAAGTTTCATCGAAGATATGAACATTTGATATTTAAATATAATATCACTCGGAAACAGCTTATTACTAAGGGCATTTCTTATCCTCGATTTTACGGAAATGTTGTTAAAAATGCCAGAAACTGATTAAAAATCCAGAAAAACTGGGACGTAACTTACATTTTTTACGCAAGAGGGGTTATTCTGCACGTGTCCGTTAAATTAGCTCTGGGATCCAGTGACCTGAGGATTTTACATACATACTGGCCTCTCACTGATACTGCCGATGTCTACTGAAATACATGATGATTCTTTACCAAATCCATTGGGAGTTTTGAATTAGTTTTTTCTACCGCAGCGAGACAGTGTTTTACCAGAAGACTAGGCTCCTTGAGCTAGTCGGCAGTTTAGCGGCGAGCACTCTTTGACCTATCTTTCAAAATTACGTTTTGTTCCCCCATGTTTCTTTCCAAGATTGTGGTCATGGAGTTAGTAGTCTACCTGTACGGGTTTTATTCGTATGTTTATTATGCTATAGGGAAACGGGACAGAGAAAGGGGAGGTTTGGGTACCCATAAACTGGTTTAACCTTACCGCTGGGTTTTGTTAGTGCCAGTACCAAGTCGTTGTTTACGTTTGTCTTTTGTATTTTTGGGTTTTTCTCTTGTGCAGTTCCTATTTACTTTCTGGCATGTGGCTATGTTTTTAGGCCATTGTAGGTGTTTCCTGTTATCTTTTTTATTCTAACAATTGCATTTCAGATAACCGATATTAAAATTTATTTGTTGGGGGCACATGTATTATATCAAATAAAGAAAAGGGTCTCTTTTGTCAAGTGTTTTGACAGGAAAATTCATTGTATTGATATCAATACAAAATCGTTGAAAGAAAAGTTATTTTTGTCATATGTTTTCAGTCAAATTAAAGAAGTTTCATTATTGCAGGTATTGATATTATAGTATATACAATAAAGAAAGACTCCCTATATATCATATGGTTTTAGTCAAATTACAAGAAGTTAAAACATTGCGGGTATAGATACAATAAAGAAAGGTTCCTTTTGTAATATGCTTTAGGTGAATTACAGGAAGTTTTATTACTGCGGGCATCAATTTTGTACCCAATATATAAAAATCCCTTTGTCATAGTTGTTAGTTAATGAACTGGAAATTTCATTATGGAAATTTCCACTCCCTTATCTTAAACCAATGATTTAGCCGATAAAATTCGGTAGAATTGTACCAGAGTGTAAACAAATTATTGCAACACATATGATCGGCTATAACCTTAGCCTAGCTTTCTTATCATAACACTATAACATGTATAATGTATAGGGAATTTGAGCAAATATTCCAAAATAAATAAGGAATATGTAATTGTAATTGATTCTATTTAGATGCCAGTTGTTTACATCTAACTTTGAATACAAGCATTATATAATTCGAAGTTTTCAAGCATAAAAGTTGAACAAAAAATATGATATATCAAGCTTTGGGTGTACCAACTATCATGCTAATTCCTTGTTATTAAGATTATCATTTCCGATTTCAACTACTTGCAATGCAATAATTCGAAAATTGCAGTTGAAACTGGATTTAACTTGACATTCAGTGATATTTCTACACAATACCAATTATAATCATCAAAATGAAAAAAAAATGTATGTGATATTTTCTTTGAGACATTTAAAACAAAATTGTTCTTTACATTTTGGTAGTATATTATGTCAAGTCCATAAGTCAATATTTCGTATAATTTTTGGTATCCTGTAGGACAGAAATAATAAAGTGAAATCAAACCCATAATAATTGACTTTTCAGCACATGTACCCTAAATTATACAACAAAACGCTTGGAATCTAGTGTCCACCAATTTTCCCCTATTAACTCTTAAACAACTAAATCTCAATAGTTACTAAATAACGAAATAGGGAAGTTACTGTAAATTTAATTTCTGCATCTCTCCATTTCGACAACGTATAGGCCATGGGCTGAAATCACTTTCTGTGCATCCCCCCCCCCTTATGATCCAGACCGATCTCGTTCAGTCTTTTATACCCCATCTACAAAATTAGACATGTTAAGATGATAATACCCTGCAAGCATAGACAGTATAGGGCCACTTTTAAAGTACGCCAAACAAAATTCTTGTATTTTAGTTTTAAACCTTAATTTCATCTTTTAAGCTCATACTTTTTATATAAATAAGTAGATGTACTGACATTTGGTACCAAATTGAATTTTGTTTAATGTACTTTACAATAAACACAAGTTTAAAACCACTTTACGCCATTTTATGATCTAGGGATGCAAAAAATGTACCCCCTCCCCTTTGCAAAAAATTGCGTAAATGACGATTTTTAAGCTGTCAATTCCTTTCAGATAAATAAATCTCATCATTTGATCAGTTTTATGCCTAATTTATCAGTTGTGATACAATGTTGAAAATTAGGACTATTACATTCCTTAACATTTTGATTTTCGGCAAAATTTTCTGTATGGAATTTTTGAAAAATGGAAATTTTCGGAATTTTGAATATTTTCACAATTTCGCCTTTTTACTTCAAGATCGTACAAATTTGAATATATATCTAATAATTGCCAATACAAATTTGATATATCTGATGCGTTTAAAATATGTCCGTACATGCCATCACAGTGGCCTTTATTTTGTTTTAAATGGAACTAATTGTATTATTTTTATGTTCGTCTCACGTTTGGTTGCAGATCAAGTCCAAACAATTTCGACAACATCTCTCAAGCAGTATGTTATATTGCAGAAAACAATTTCAAAATTAAGCATATTTTTTCATCTTTTAGATGATTTTTTAGTAATAGATCATCCTGATGATGGCTATAATGATGACAATTTTTAAACGTCTAAATATACCCATAGCTAAACATAAAACAGAAGGACCAGTTACTTGTTTAGAGTATTTGGGTGTAACTTTAGACACCAACAAAATGGAAGCTGGACTTCAAATGGTTAAAGTCCAGAGAATTTGATAATTTATTTAAAAAGGTATTGTCTAAGTCTTCATGTACAAAAAGACAATTATTGCAACTATTAGGGCACTTCAATTTTGCAACTAGAGTTACCTTACCAGGTAGATCATTTTTATCCTATCTTATTGATTTATCTATCTACTACAGTAAAAGATTTACATGAGTATGTACATTTAACTAGAGAATGTAGAGTAGATTTAGAATTCTGGTTAAGATTTCTTTCTGACTGGAACGGTATAACTATGTTCCATCAATTTTTAATAGAAATGACAATTTTTCCATTGCATTTGCAAAATTTAAACCAGGTTCTTTGAGAAATAATTTACGTACGTGATTTTGATACGTCGATATATCTTTAGATGCAACACCTCTATTGATATTTATATTTTTGATATTTAAGTAAACAAATGGATGCGAAGTAAATCAAATTACGTGACCTGGGATACTAGGTTTACATTAAAATGGACTTCAAAAACCAAACTTGAAGTTCATAGATTGATGTATAAGGAATTTTGTGTAAAATCCAGCAAACTATTAAGGCAATGCAAAATTGAGTACTATTCAGAAAAAATTTCGAATATTGGAAATGATCACAAACGACTCTATAAGTTAATTAACGGTTTACTTGAAAAAGATATAGAGATTAACTTTCCATCATTTACAAGCGAGTTTGAACTGTCAAATCGTTCTTGACAAAATTGAAAAGATTAGAGTAAATCTACAAACGGTAAATGGAACAGAAAGGGGTACCAATTCTCTTCGATCAGAAATCCGATACAGAGGCAATTCACTGATTAATTTTACTCCTTCGTCTGTCGATGAGGTCAAGAAAATGATTTAAAAATCAAAAAGCAAATCTTGCAAGCTCGACCCAATCCCAACGACGCTTCTGAAAACATGTGTGGACAGTATCGCAATCGATTTAACATCATTTGTAGTACCATCATTTTTTATTTGCACTGATGAGACATAAGTTGTCGAAATGGCCATATGCAGAAATTAAATTTGCAGCAAGTTCGGTATTTAGTTATTTGTTACCACTGGGTCGATGCCACTGCTGTTGGACTGTTAGTTCCCGAGGGTATTCACCAGCCCAGTAGTCAGTACTTCGGTGCTGACCCGAAAGCCGATTTATTTGAAAACTTGCAATATCTAAATTTTTGGAAATTTTGTTGAAAACTAAGGAGTATCTCCCTCATGCAAAGCTCTGTCCTTAGCTGATTTTGGCTTTCAATTTAGATCATATTGGTTACTTGCTCTCTATCAGTTTTAAGCATCTTTGAGTTTATGGTTTTCCAAATGTTTAGATTTTATCTGCACTGATGAGACATAAGTTGTCGAAATGGCCATATGCAGAAATTAAATTTGCAGCAAGTTCGGTATTTAGTTATTAGTTACTTTTAAAGAGGCTATTGCAAGGCCAATGTAAAAAAAAATCAGGTCTGGATAAAGATATTCTCAAAAAATATTGTCCGGTTTCTAATCTTCCATTTGATTCCAAAGTGCTTGAAAAAGTGACCGAGAGTCGTCTAGAGGATCATCTTTCAAATAACAATCTTCATGACCACAGTCAATCAGCATATCGTACCGGACACTCGACGGAATTAGCATTACTTCGCGTGCATCATGACATTACGAGTGCGCTAGACAACAACAATTGTACTGTTTTACTAATGTTAGATCTTTAGTGGCCTTTGACGTGATAGACCATCAAATTCTTCGAAATAGGTTAGAATATGCGTTCGGAGTTTCAGGAGCGGCGTTACAATGGCTGCTTTCTTATCTCCAAGATAGGACACAACGCATAGCTGTTGGTTCTGTGCTTTCCGATAAATTCAGTATGCAATGCAGCGTGCCCCAAGGATGAGTGCTAGGTCCTTAGCTATATTGTATTTTTTCGAAGCCAATTGCCGAAATTTGTACACGACACAAAATGTCTTATCAATGCTTTGCTGATGATACACAGATCTATATAGTGTTTAAACCTCTTGATAACTGGTCTAGTGTGTCTTAAACAACTTGAAGACTGCTTAGCTGATATAAGCTCTTGTGTTAAAACGTAATGAAGATAAGACCGAACTGATAGTTTTTACTCCGAAAAACAGAGTTAGAGACTTTAAGGATTGAAATCTAACTTTTAAAGGAAATATAGTAACCAGTTCTGAGTGCATTAGAAATCTTTGTGTCCTATTTGATAAAAGTCTGTCAATGACTCAACAAGTGAGTTCCGACTCTATGTCATGTTATCAACAGATTCGAAATATAGGTCCCATACGTCCGTACATCGACGAAAACGCATGCAAAACTTTAGTGAATTCTTTGATTGTCTCTAGATTGGACTATGGTAACGCAATTCTTTATGGACTTCCAGCAAATGTTATTCAGAGACTGCAGGGAGTAGAGAACACTGCAACTAGAGTCATTACACGTAAAAAGAAACGCGAGCACATTACTCCAATATTAGAGTCTCTACACTGGCTACCTTTACAATATAGAGTGAAATACAAAATTTTACTTTACGTTTTTAAGTGTTTGAAACAAGTGGCACCTTTCTATCTATGCGAGTTATTAAATATATATAGACCTACATCATCATTAAGATCCGAAAATAGCACCACACTTGTTACACCTTCAGTGAGAACTAAATGTTATGGGGAACGTCGATTTACTAAGGCAGCAGCTACCCTTTGGAACAATTTACCAAAGGAACTTCAAAATTCACAGACAGTTAACATTTTTAAAAAGAAACTGAAGACACATTTTTTGACAAACTTTTTGTTGAGTCATCTAGTCAGTTTTGAGTTGTCTAGTCCTATTGTGCCACTGACGTTTAGTTTTGTAGTGATTTTAGTTGATTGGTTATACGTTGTTAAAATGGAAGCATCTTTTTAATAAGCATATTTTTTTTAAGTTTTTCTTAACGGCTAATGCGGTTTTTAAACTATTTCTCTTTTATTCCTAATGGAAATTTTTTTTTAATTATTCATATGAGTTTTATTTTTTTTTATTCAGTTTTCTATTTGTCTTATTTGAAAAAAAGATAATAAACATTTTTTTTAATTCATACTTCTGTAAATATATGTAAATATTTATACCCATTTATTACACATTTTAATCTTTAAATGTCTTCAGTTTTATGGTAATTTTTTGCCGCTCTTAAAGTTCTATTTTTATTTGTATGTAATTATTTATATGTGCTTTTATATGATGCAAAGCGCTTTGAGTAATATTATATTAGATTTAGCGCTATATAAAAATTGTAATAATAATAATAATACTATACCGAATATAGAAAAAACATTTTTTTGTCATATGTTTAGTCAAGTTAGTCAAGTTACATTAAATATCATCACTATACCCACCATTGGGGAAGTTCATTATGATGTCTATCCGTCCTTCTGTCCGTCAGTCTTTCTGTACAAAAAACATGTAACTTAACTACTTGTTACTGATTGGAATTTAATGAAACTTCTTTAGGACCAATTTTAGATATTATAAATGTGCACTATTTATTTATTTTTTTTAAAATAAATACAGATTAATGCAAGGGCATTTCCATATTGGCCTGGTTATCATCCCAAGACACCCATATTGGCCCAGAAACGAAATCGATGGCCAATATGGGTTTAGGGATGATAACCAGGCCAATATGGAAATTCCCATGTATTAACCTATTTATCACATACTTCCTACATCTGTTTTTTGGCCAGTGTCAGTATATATATAAATTATCCACATAGTCAATACAGGCAATTTACTCCACAATTGCATATGGCAGAATAAAACAAAACTAAGTATTTTGACTGTTATCATGATAGCAAAACTTATTCTCAACAGATAACAATCACATGTGTAAAAACATGAAAAAATAACACTTTAGTTGAAAAGCTATAAAGTTAGCATCAATTTCCAATGAAAGAAATGACAATTTTGCACAAAAGTCATGAAAGTTATCAAGTTCACCTCACTCTTCAATTAAAACGAAACTTTTTGTTTTGCTTTCACATCAATTACCAATTAATGAATTCGCCCCGTCACTGCCATATATATTTATCGTTATATTAGAAATGGTTGCATTTGCAAACATCGAAAATCTGCCTTTCAGTATATTTGAGTCTTTGATATTCATTGTTCCCTCGTAGTTTTCAATACATTTTACTGTTTCACTTCAGGTCTGCATTTGCTAAAATATCATCATCATCAGGAAAAGTTATGAACATTAGCACATGACAATATATTTGACATCTGCATTTGCTGCTGAAAAGAAGCGCTTCCATATTCATTTACAGATTCCACATTCTTGTGGCCAGTAAGTTGCATTACAGTGTTTGCCTCAATACTAGAATGCAATAAAGAAGTTACAGTAGTTTTTCGCTTTGAATGGTTGACTTTACGACCACTAAGCTGTGCCTTTTCAGCCATATCCTTAACAATTTCACCAAGACGGTTCTTTCCCATAGGCTGCATGCTGTACCAAATATTACTATTTTCTTGATCAAAATTAGTGTTCTTGTCATGATATCTTGGCAATACAGAAAGATAAAATCTACTCTCCGGTGCCAAAGAATCAGCTGGGCGACGCTTTATGTAAGTCTTAAAATTTTAACTGGACAACGGTCGTTATCTGGAAAAAGAGTTAAATAACTATATTTGTCAAGACATAAATATTTGTAGTACAAAAAATACCGAAGTTGCATAAAAAGCAGTAAATTTCGTTATGCTGAACACGTGTTTCAAGGAGTAACCTCTCATCAGCAGCATTCAAATCAAATAATATGGAAAGCCATAATCCAAAAGTAGTCAAAAAGAAGTACTCATTACCAAACATATCGAAATAGGAAGCCAAATCCAGTACCAAGGACATCTACCGAGTGCCATACACGGAATGAAGCCTCGGTATTTTTTAGTGGTTAGTTATTAGATAAAAACAGTGAATTTTGTAACACGCAAGGTAAAATTTTCATGTCAGACAAGTCTGACTATTGGGCTGGTGAATACCCTCGGGGACCTCTGGTCCATGCAGCAGTGGCATCGGCCCAATGGTTCAAAATACAAAAAATACCGAAATTGCATAAAAAGCAGTAAATTTCGTTATGCTGTACACGTGTTTCAAGGAGTAACCTCTCATCAGCAGCATTCAAATCAAATAATATGGAAAGCCATAATCCAAAAGTAGTAGTTTAATATTCTTCCCAATGGTACAAATAGCTGCAATAAAATAATCTAAATATTCATATGATATACTCGGTACGAGAACATTGACCGATTGATTGTTATTGAATGCCAACTTAAAGAATACTTCAGCTATTTGAAGGATTGATGGTTGTGTAGATGCCACTCCAGTTATATTTCAAATGATTGATTGATTGTAATTTAATTTCAATTTTAGCAATACAGCAGCTACATGCCATACATAATACAGAACTGTAATCGTTGACGTTATTAACTTTTATTGTTGTTTCATATTTTAACATAAAAGAATATTTGGTCTCGTCTTCAACTAAAACCTTTTATTTCCTTTTTGTTGATGTTTCTTTATCATCTATTTCCCATCAATTATTTTGAATTATCATTTTGAATTATTATTTGAATTATTCATTCTAGTTCATATCATTTAAACAATGAACGGATATAGATCGGAATGAATGCACATGAGACAAAACATGGCATAATCAAGCAATGTCTTTTATCGTAAAGTCATTACATTGCCATAGATGATAAACTAAACACATTTTACAAAATTACCTGGAGAAGCAAACATTTTAGCAGCAAAGGGTATAGCATCTCCACCACCCTGTCTGTTTTTTGTCTGTCTCTCCATAAACTCAAGATATTGAATTCCATGTGTTGACACTTTCATTTCAACATCTCCCCAGAGCATATCTTGGTGCTCTTTTCTGCTCCTTATTCCAAAATATATTAAGTTTTTAAGGCACATTGTGTTTATCAAAGCATCTGGGTTGCCTGAAAAAAAATGCATACTATATAGCTATGTTATTGTATGTCACATCTTTATTATAATAAAATCAAATAGATAAGCTCTCCAAGGCCTAAATTAAAAAACAAAATTTGTTTCCGTTTACATAGTCTGACTGGGTTTTTATTTTTCACTTATTTGATGATGAGCACATATTCGCAAAAAAATAATTACAAAATTTAAACCACGCAAAAGTAACCCCTTTTACTATATATTAACTTGGAAAAAAGGTAGCTAGAACGATATGAAGCAGTAGAAAGTTTATTTGCTTAATCATGAACATGATTTGGAAAATGCCGGTAATTAATCCCTGTCGGATTCCAAATTAGTATTTTTACTCTAAAATAAATACTGCATACTATCATGTGACTATACTGTGATTTTGTCTACGGTACATTTATTCTCACATAACAAATAATAGACGACTTTCCAGTTGGTGAATTTTCCTGGAAAATTTTGACGTCACAATATAGATTTTCTTACGTCACAATGTTCAATGACGCAATTTTCGCCAATTGTCCCCAAGTAAACCGGCGCAATTCATTCATAAAAAAAAGAAGTAAGAAAGTCGTCTATACATCTACTGCATGTAAATTTACTGTCCTTAACTGATGTTGGCTGCCCATTTCCATTTTATTGGGTTTTTGATTACCAGCTTTTAGCCAATTGTTTATGGGCTTTAAATGTTTTGATTTGATGATGGATTTGTACTAGTTAAAGAGATAAAAATTGTCGAAATGGCCATGTGCAAAACTACTTTACAGTAACTTTGGTATTTAGTTATTTAGTCTGGTATTCATTCATTTACTTACTAGCTCCAAGTAAGTTCCTGTTATACAGCAGTTCGATTTCCTCTTTGTTAAAGGGGTCTGCCCTCCGTTTCCTTTTTCCATACCCCTTTCCCTTCAAGTCTTTTCTCTTCGCCGATAACACTTCCCTTCACAATGGGTGAATTCTCTGTCTGTCATGATGTTAGTTTGATTTTTTTCCATGAGGTATCCGCTAATTGATTTTAGGGTGTCTGGTTCGTACTCGTCTCCTTTACGGTTTCTTACCGATAGGAAGAATCTGGCCAAATATTGGTTGAGTTTGTCCTTCTCGAAATCCTCTATTTGGCGTTCTTCTGTCTCCTTTAACATCCATTCACTGAACTTTGTTTTTTTTTTTCACGGTATTGTCATTTTGCATTGCCTGAACAAAAGTTTCTTTATCACTCTCAGACACCTGTAAAAATGATGGCGTGTTACTCGCCATGTTGTTTGTTATCTTCTGCTCAAACGTAAATACCGGAAGTTGTTTATTTTGTATGGGACACACGAGATTCACCCTCCTAATAACCGGTTATTTTACGAGGGTGTGAAAATATGGACAAGTTATTTCCGGTCATATTGATCATACAAAAAAGCTTTTATTTCTACTCAGCATGTAATAATTACTTTTTTTCCAGATTTTTATTATATGTTTTGGACTTCGTCATTTATCTAAATAGCAAAACCTGGTTTTCCATTACTCCCCCTAAATCAATGATTGGAATTTCATGAACTTAGTTTAGCAGCTTTATTACATATTGTAAATATGCACTTTACGTTTTGTTTCAAAAAATTGTCTCCCCCTTTTCTTTTACAAAATTCACGAAGAACTTAGGCAGGATTCGAAAGGGTGAGAATCGGTGACCCAATAGGCCACAGCTACTCAAAAGTGGTGGGATGCAGACATAACCTTTTACACAATTATTTTGGAACAGTCATAAAAAATCCTTTAAGTTCACTTAGAACAGGTATCAAATCTGCTGTACAACTACTCAAAATCTGCTCTAGAATCCTGACCGCTCTGGCCAATCGTGGTCATAGCTAGATTCCTGACAGTTCTGATCACAGCCACGAGCGCTCCGAAATGTTCTACCCATAACCCTTGAACCGTGGCATAGCCGTGACAAAAATTCTTAACGCGCTCAATATTTCAATACAAGTAAATAATATTTTCAAGTTATGATACTGAACAAAGCATTTGCATTATATTTCAGCGACACAGCCGCCTTCATCAGATGCAAAACAAAAATGTCACTAGATACAGAATAAACAATGTTACGTCACAGATAACGTTAATCTTGATCTTGATACTTTACACAAATTGTTAACAGAATTCAAGTTATGAGATAAATAAATAGTATTTTAAGAAAATTCAAAATAGAATTATAAAATGAATTATTGATTTGTAAAATTGTGTTTTGTCCGAAAGTGGTCTTTTTGGGTTACTAGTAAGTATTTACTTATGCAAAAACATTGACAAACCTCAAGGAAAAATACGTCATAGTATCTACAGACAGAGCTTCTAACATTATTGTGTTTGTATGTAAGAAACACTATTTAGACTGTCTTGTTCAGGAGATGGGTATCGACACTTCCTCTGGCAATCCTACTTATACCCAAACTACATTATCAAGGAACGAGATTATCACAAATCACACTTCTGTGTTAACATCCTTCGTTATCAAAGTGGATGAAGATAACAATTATCACCGTTGCATTTACTGGGTGCCTAAGCTTCACAAAAATCCCTACAAACAGACATTCATTGCAGGATCTGCCAGATACACCACTAAGCCCCTATTTAAACTCCTTACCACTTTACTGACTACGGTTAAAGATGGTCTAAAAAGCTACTGCGAAGAAGCCTATTCTACGAACGGTGTAAATCAGATGTGGATTCTTTAAAAATTCAAAGATCTCTCTGAACAGCTCTCCTCAAACAAGCTCGCATACTGCAAAAACATTCAAACTTTTGATTTTTCCACCCTTTATACAACAATTCCATATAATAAACGTAAAACTGGAATTTCCAATCTGATACATCAATGTTTCTGTGTGAAAAAAAAAAAACCGGAGAAGCAGGTATTTCTATTTGGTAATAGGAAAAGATAAAAATATTTTGTTAAGACTCAGACTGAGTCAAACAAGAAATACATTGAAAATGACGTGAATGAGATGCATGGATTTTTTATCGACAACATTTTTGTTGAATGTGGAGGCCGCGTTTTTCAACAAAGAATGGGGATTCCTATGGGAACAGATTGTGTGTTACTTTTAGCTGACCTTTTCCTTTTTTCGTATGAAGCAAAGTTTTAACAAGGGCTAATACAACTGAAACAAAAACAACTAGCCCAGACTTTTAATTTCAGCCTCAGATATATAGACGTACTTTCTCTCAATAACCATAGATTTAATAACTTTTTTACATCGCATCTACCCGAGTGAACTTGAAATTAAAGAGACAACCGATACCTCCAATTCTTCTCCTTACCTTGACCTTGTTATACATTGGCGAACATGGACGTATGAAATCTAGGTTATATGACAAACGTGATGATTTTGACCTTCCAATTGTGAACTTTTCCTTTCTCTGTAGCAATATACCTACCTCTCCAGCATACGGAATGAAAATTCGAATTAATTCGGTACTGTAGAGCTTGAAGTTCATACAGTGACTTTGTGGAAAGAGCGAAAGCACTGTCAAAACTTCCGAGTCAGGGATATTTTCAGCTGTTGTTACTTTTGTCCTTTAAGAAATTCTATGGCTTTCACCACGACATCATAGATAAATATGAAATGTCAGTGTCACAAATAAAAACTGACATTTACAGCTAGATTCACTTCTTCCCGGATTTGACATTAACGGTTTTGACTTCATCCTGGATACACCCAGTGGCAGAGAGGCGTGTGTTGTATACAGAGCAGGAAATGATTACCCTTCCGGAGCACCTGATGTCACTCTGTTGTTTTAGAATTTATACTGTTAGTGCTTTAGTTTTTTGTGTTGTTTGTGTGTTTTGTAGGCCTGTAGTATCTTTGGTCTTCCGTCTTCTCGTGTTCTTGCTTTTACATTGTCTCTGGACTTTGATTTATGTAACCTTGTGCTTTGTCCCTTCGGTATCCCTTCGGTTTTATACTGCAGCTGTTTTGCTTATCCAGGTAAATCTGAAAAAAGTAAGAACTATAATCCTTCTGAAGACGAATACCGAAAACCGAGTTCGCAATAGTTTTTCTTAAATTGATGGTCATAAAATAAAAAAAAAATAATAGGAAAAATGTCGATAAATAATTAATGAAACATGTAATTTTTATTGAAAACTTCATAATATGAATTATTTATGTTTTTTTATTATTAAAACAGGACACACTCCAGCACATCTAATTTCATATGTAGCTTTTATCTAGGACCAGGATGGCCTCCCAGAGCAGATTTGACATTTTGTGATATGTGTTTAGTCAAATCATAGGAAGTTTCATTACTGCGGACATCCATTTTATATCGAATGTAGAAATATCCCTCTTGTCATATCTTTTAAATGAAATTACAAGCAGATTTATAATTGTAGGATTTAATATTATATTGAATAAAGAAAAGCTCCTTTGTGTCATAATTTTAGCCAATGTTCCTTCATTGTGTCGAATATAGATAAAGGGAGGTACGATACATACATTTTTTATTTCCCTGATTTTTAATCAGATTTTAAAACCATTTATAAAATCCAAGTAAATATTATCCGATAATCATTGAAGCCTAAATTCTGTGCTAAATTGAAAATAAGTGCCAAGAAAACTAGGAGTTTATTCCCTCCCCGAATCGGCTTTATTCATGTAATTTGCATCGGATATGAAAAATAGATATACTGGATGCCATCTGAGTAAACTTAGAGAAGCTTTTATGACCTCCTCGGGATAACTTTATGAGAGGTTATGTCTGCATCCCACTGCAAATGTAATGAACATGAAGAAGAAAGGAAATGGGGTAAATTTCAAGGAGACAACATCCCACATCCACATTAAAACGACCAAAAACAAAGCATCTGGGGGCCACCGTGCGGTCTGCAACACAGTGAGGAACCTCACACCATATAGCAATAAATGAGCCCAAAATGGCCCAAAAAGGTAAAAAGTTGATAAATCAATGGAAACAAACCAAGAGGACAAGGACAAGCCAATGACCAACATATTCTTGACTTGGGACAGGAATAATATGTTGGTAACAAATAAAGACGGTTGCTGTTAAAAGAGCAGGACATGCTTACCCTTCCGGAGCACCCGATGTCATTCTCAGTTTCACTGGAGTTCACACTGTGAGAGCCTTTTTTTTGAATGTTGTAATTCATGTTTCTGTGCTTTGTATCTGTCTAACGTCATTGTTTTTTTGTGTCAAACGTCAATGTTTTCTGTGTTCTCGTTTTTTGCCCTGTCTTTGGACTTCGATTTTTGTAAATTTCATTCCTTTAACCCCTCGGCATTCTACTGTCGTTGTTTGTTAATTTTGGTCATACTTTTTCCCTTGCTGGAAAAAAAAAATCGGAATTCGAAGACATTTAAAAAAGCTTATTTTTTTCGCATATTATTTTCATCCACTCAAAACGAAACTGTCCTTAGTTTTTTCTGAGTATCACAGTAATAAATTGTCGAGCTGAATTGTTGGCTAAACCAATACAGGAAAAAACTTCGACATTTTAACAGAACAATAGGTTCATCCAATCTGACAGTCATGATATTATGAATTGTAGACTTAATACTGTGAATCGGAATATCACCCATGGTGTTATATCAAGCAATTGTAATTGGAAGGCAAAAAATTGTGTTACAACATATTTCCCAATTTTCTGAAACCCACTGTGGGTGAACATTTGAGTTTTTGTTTTGATGACTTAGAAAATGGATAGTATTCGTACATGTCATTAGCATCCTGTAATATTGGTGTGAACTTTGCACCAGGTTTTTTTTTTCTTTATTTTTTGGAGTTGAATTGTCTACATAAGTAATGTTGGAAGACAATTGTCTAGATAAGCAATGTTTAAAGACAGATAGAACCGACTACATGTGTATATTGCATTATTTTTTACTGTTCATTTATTTAGATTTGCTTCATTTATTGATGCGTTGACTTGCTTAGGAGAATAATTATTTTCGATGTTTTATTGCTACATTGATTCTCGTACTGTGTGACGGGTGCTGTCAGAACATGACAAGCTTGCCCTTCCAGAGCACCTGCTGTCACTCTCAGAGTCATGGGAGTTCACACTAGGAGTGCCTTGGTTTTGAATGTTGTGTTTTTTTCTGTGCTTTGTGGCTGTCTAGCGTCATTGATTTCTGTGTTCTCGTTTTTGCAGTGTCTTTGGATTTTGATTTTTGTAAATTCCTCTCCTTTGTTTCTTCGGTATTCTACTACCGTTGTTTATTTTATTATCATCTTCTATTTTATTGATTGATTGATTAATATGGGGTTTAACGTCACTTTCAGCAGTATTTCAGCTATCTTATGACAGTCAGTTTTAGTGGTGAAGGAAGCCGGAGTGTCCGGAGAGAATCACCGACCTTGGGCAGGTAACTGAAATATCTTATCACTCACGATAAGTCGAGTGCACCCTTTTTTATAATGTACAAAGTGGGGGCGCGAATTCACCCCACAGTGATGATAGACTACAGTGGTTGTATAGGTAGAAGAACTAGCTTAGCCACTCGGCCACCGAGGCCCCCTATTCTATATAAAGTCATATCTATCTGTTTATAAATTTAGTTTATTGTATTAAAAAAACAGTACATTTGTTTCAGCCCTTAACTTCTTGTAAAGTTCGAGTCATTCCTTTTCTTTTAATATTATAACGTTCTTCGTCAGTTGCGTGGCCATTTTTTTACAATGCTTACACAAAGAAAACAAAACATTTAGCCTAGTCCTTTAATTTAAGCTTCCGTGTACTTTCTCTTAACAATCCTAAATTTAAGGAATAATTACATCAGATCTATCCCAATGAGCTTGAAATTAAAGAAACAACTGATACACCTACTTCAACTTCGTACCTTGATCTTTTGTTTGAAGAACGTTTGAAATCTAAGCTATACGACAAGCGTTATGATTTTAATTTCCTAATTGTGAATTTTCTCTTTCTTAGCAGCAATATACCTATACCTCTTTAGCCTATGGAGTTTACATTTCACAGTTGATTCAATACGGTCGACCGTTTAGTTTGTCCAGTGATTTTTTGAACAGAGTAAAAACACTGCCACAGAAGCTGCTTCGTCAAAGATTTTGTTAAACCGTTATTTATATCAACCCTCAAGAAATTTCATGGCCGTCACCACCATAATATCATTGAAAGATATAACATGTCAGTATCCCAAATGAAAGCGGACACTTTCAGCTAGATTCACATCTTTCCGGATTTGACTGCCGATTTTGACATTTTCCTAGATTGACTCATTTACAGTGTGACGGTTGTTATTAACAGAGCAGGACATGCTTACTCTTCCTGAGCACCTGATATCACTCTCGGTTTAGCTGGAGCTCACATTGTGAATACCTTGTTTTTGAATGTTGTGTTTTCTATTTCTGTGCTTTGTATCTGTCTAACGTCATTGTTTTCTGTGTTCAACGTCATTGTTTTCTGTGTCCTCGTTTTGGACTTCGATTTATGTAAATTCCACTCCTTTATTCCTTCGGTATTCTGCTGCCGTTGTTCAAGGAATATCTTGTGTTTTAAATGCAAGCTAAAAGTCTTGTTGATTAACAAAATACACAAGTTACTGCTAATTTAGTTATGCATATGAGCATTTCGACAACTCAATTAAATCAAAACATTTGGAAATCCATATACTGAATTATTCGTAGAAGCTGAGATAGAACAAATTACCAATAGAATCCAAATAGTAAATCCAAAATCGTCTAAGGACCGAGCTATGCAAGAGGGGGGATACTGTGAACAAAATTTCCTAATAATACCGGGATTCTGCCCAGCACCGAAGTATTGGCTACTGGGTTGTTAAATATCCTCTGGACTAACAGTCTACGAGCTGTGGCATCGCCCTAGCCGTAAGGAATTACAAAATGCTTAAGTTACTGATAATGTAGTTCTGCATTGTGCGCATTTCGACAACTTATATCCCTTTTGTCACTGCAGATCAAATGAAAAATGGAAATCGATATGCCGAAATATTTATAGCAGTTGATAAGTATCACATGGAGTAGAGGATGGATTTTATTTTCTTCTATATACTTTTCCCTCCAAGTACGCGACCAAACGTCTGATACATTTGAAACAACGGCAGATAAACAGAAGGAGCAACTTAGCTGGTTGTTACATAAATCAATGTCTAGAGACATGTCAAAAACGAGAGTCACTCTAAATAAACGCATCAGTGAATGAAGCAAATCTAAATAATCAACAATTAGATTAAATGCAATAACGGCGAACGAAGATATTAGTATATTGTCATAGGCAGAGAACAAGCATACTTTGTGAAATACTACTCAGAATCATTGAAAAAAATACACAGAGGAAGAAATGATAAAAATGTTAGAGTTTCTGATCGACAATATATTTGTCCATTTTGGAGAACTTATTTTTCAACAGACATTCGGAATTCTAATAGGTACAAACTGTGCACCTCTTTTAGCCGATCTGTTTCTCCACTCATATGAGACTGAATGCATTGAAGGGCCTTTTCAAAATAAAGACAAAAAACTTTCCCAGTCATTTAATTTCAGCTTCCGTTTTATAGATGATATTTTATCACTTAACAACCCTCGCCTCGGTGATTTTCTTCATCTCATTTATCCAAAAGAGCTTGAAATTATGAATACTACAGATACTTCTTCATCGGCCTCGTTTATTTAACCTTTATGTTTAATTTGACAACAATGGTGCACTACAATCAAGGCTTTATGACAAACGCGGTGACTTCACTTTTTCAAAAGTAAACTTCCCTTCTGGAGCAGACGGGAGTAGATATTTAATATGGAACTTTGAATTTTTTTCCTCCCGTCTGCTCCAGCGAGATCCATCAATCACGGGGCTAAATGGGTAGGGACAGGAAATTTACCAGCCAATCTCCAGTCTTGTACACCCTTCCGAGGAAGTTATATTTCGGCAGCGGTTTTCCACTTTTAAGATCCGAGTTGCACTGACGAGATGTAAATTCATCGAAATGGGGACTTATCTGCAACAGTGAAATTTAAATGAAGTGTTGCGTGTCACTCAAATTGTAGTAGTCAAATTCCTCAGTGGAAAGATTTCTCAATAATATCACATCCTTAGACTTTAACTCAGTTGGTCTTTGACTTCAGACGCATATAATTTATTTTTCAAGACCTGTATAAGCAAATTTACATTCTTATCCTGAGGATTAAATAAAATTTCCAAGTTTGTCGCTGTTTTTAGACGTTATATATGAATTTTTTACACGACTAGTATTACTTCATCAAGAAGATCCTTGGAGTTTATTCCGCCTTTTAGCTGAGTTTTGGGAATTATCGATTGACAACAAAATAACGTCATTTCATCCTGCCCATCTTTTGGATGACACACAAAGACTTCTCAGTTTTTGTTTTGGTTTGTGTACTCTCACTAGTTATTTATTTCATTCCATTTCATAGAGTAGAGTAGAGCAGACATTTAATATGGAACTTTGGATTCCCCCACCCCCCGGCTGCTCCAGCGAGATCCATCAATCACGGGGCCAAATGGGCAGGGACAGGAAATTTACCTGCCAATCTAAAGTCTTGTACACCCTTCCGAGGCAGCAATATTTCGGCAGCGGTTTTCCAATTTTTAGATTGGATTTGGTGGTGTAGTGGTTAGCGCAGCAGACTCTCAACCCTTAGTACCTTGACAGAGGGGGTTCGAATCCCACTGGAATCATCAAAAAATTAATATTTAATATTAAAAGACTTAGACTTAGACTTTGGCTTTGGTTTGATAGAAAAATACATTACAGGCAGATGACTCAAGCCTAAATGATTAATTTCATTTTTTTTTATTTTTTATTTATTTATTTATTTATTTTTTTTTCTGCTGCGCTAACCACTACACCACCAAATCCA
>MJUU01036800.1:67645-104716 GCA_002080025.1 Modiolus philippinarum | reverse complement strand
CCACTGGAATCAACAAAAATTTAATATTTAATATTAAAAGACTTAGACTTTGGATTTGGATTGATAAAAAGGATAGAGAAATACATCACAGGCAGATGATTCAAGCAAAAATGATTAATTTCTTTTTTTTTATTCAAATTGTGTTAAAATGAAGTACCCAAAATTGCAGTTAATTTATCTTCTGCATATGGCCATTTCGACAACAAGTCTCATCAGTGCAGATTATATCGAAACAATTGGAAAACCGAATAAAAAAAAATAAAGTATCATTTTTCAAAAGTTGAAATAGCCCACATTTTGATGGGGCGCTCAGCATAGATCGGTCCATAATATACCATAAAAACGAAGCACAAATAAGATGTTGGGGTCTTCATCGGTACTCACTCTAATTCTTATTTTAAAGCAAAACAAGTACCATGGATTCTCTTACACAAAGTGAAAGTGAATGCAAACTGTTAGTTAAATGAATAAATAAGCTGTCTATAAATTCAGTCAACGTGGGAACTTGTTCATCTCCCCGGATTTGCGAATATTTACGCTAATGCAGGGCCTAAAAATTAAAATATAACGGTCTATCGTAGGAACCCAACGGGGTTAGAATTAGAGAAATGAATATCGAGATTGCCTTCCCACCGAGGGATTTGGCTGTTCTTCGAATGCAC
Organism: Modiolus philippinarum; assembly: GCA_002080025.1. Taxonomy (NCBI): domain Eukaryota; kingdom Metazoa; phylum Mollusca; class Bivalvia; order Mytilida; family Modiolidae; genus Modiolus; species Modiolus philippinarum. Next base: position 104,054 of record MJUU01036800.1, on the reverse strand, counting down.
AGATATTACAGACAGATTACACTACCCACGCTATCTCTGTGGGAGACCAAAGGGATGTAAAATAGATCGAACTACAAATGTATTTTATGTGACACTTATGTATAATAACATGTCGACCGTGGTCCAGTGGTAGCATGGCCGACTTCTAACCCTTACAGCCTTAACAGAAGGGGTTCGAATACCACTGGAATCAACAAAAATTTAATATTTAATGACTTAGACTTAGACTTTGGATTTGGATTGATAAAAAGGATAGAGAAATACATCACAGGCAGATGATTCAAGCCAAAATGATTAATTTCATTTTTTTTTATTCAAATTGTGTTAAAATGAAGTACCCAAAATTGCAGTTAATTTATCTTCTGCATATGGCCATTTCGACAACAAGTCTCATCAGTGCAGATTATATCGAAACAATTGGAAAACCGAATAAAAACAAAAAAAAAATTTTAAAGTGTCATTTTTCAAAAGTTGAAATAGCCCACATTTTGATGGGGCGCTCAGCATAGATCGGTCCATAATATACCATAAAAACGAAGCACAAATAAGATGTTGGGGTCTTCATCGGTACTCACTCTAATTCTTATTTTAAAGCAAAACAAGTACCATGGATTCTCTTACACAAAGTGAAAGGGAATGCAGACTGTTAGTTAAATGAATAAATAAGCTATCTATAAATTCAGTCAACGTGGGAACTTGTTCATCTCCCCGGATTTGCGAATATTTACGCTAATGCAGGGCCTAAAAATTAAAATATAACGGTCTATCATAGGAAGCCAACGGGGTTAGAATTAGAGAAATGAATATCGAGATTGACTTCCCACCGAGGGATTTGGCTGTTCTTCGAATGCACAGATATTACAGACAGATTACACTACCCACGCTTTCTCTGTTGGAGACCAAAGGGATGTAAAATAGATCGAACTACAAATGTATTTTATGTGACACTTAAGTATATTAATTAACTGAAATAAAAACATGTCGACCGTGGTCCAGTGGTAGCGTGGCCGACTTCTAACCCTTACAGCCTTAACAGAAGGGGTTCGAATCCCACTGGAATCAACAAAAATTTAATATTTAATATTAAAAGACTAAGACTTTTTTTAGACCAAAGTCTAAGCCTAAGTCTTTTAATATTAAATATTAAATTTTTGTTGATTCCAGTGGGATTCGAACCCCTGCACAAAAACAATCAGTAAACTATAAATGAACAAGAGGCTCTCAAAAGCCTATATCGCTCACCTGGGGCTTCAGAAGCTTTACTTTCTGTTACAATATTTTTCAAAGCTTTGATTGGATCTGCACTGAAGAGACATGTTGTTGAAATGGTCATATGCAGAAACTAAATTTACAGTAACTTCAGAACTTGTTATTTACATAAAGTAAAGTCAAGACATGGCAAAAACTAGAAAACTGGTAATGGAAGATCAAAGATATGACACATTTTGAATAATCAATAACATAAAAATAATAGCATTCAAAGCTAAGGAAATCGCAGTGAGTATTTTCATAAACACCAAGAGCGACATCTGGTCCCCTTAACGGGTAAGCGTGTACTGTTGGGTATATTTATGTGGCACCTTGTGTTTAGGTACTCAATTGTTGTGGTGTTACTTACTACAAGGACAAAATATATATACCTGTTGTATATCTGTATTTGTATGGTCGTATATGTTTTTGTAAATGTGAGTTATTCCCCTTTTCCCGCTTGTATTGTAATGACGTAGCAGTGTTGAATAAATGTTATGATGGCAGCAGACGTGTTTTTGTATTTGTCCTGATGTATCCGTAGACTAGGGGAATGTTTGTGTGTCACCCTAGTCTATAACATGGTGGAGTACCCTAAATGTTCCCGTTTTTCAATGTTCCGTGTTACTTGTTTACTGATTTTGTGAGCTGGACTAGTTTTCCCCGATAATATTGAAATTGCCTGCAGATTGGACCACGACCACGTGCTCGCCATTGAAATCTATTTGGAACTATATACAAGATTTATTTGAGACATTTTACTAGTGGAATTATATTTTACATATTTTGGACGGAATTTAATAGTTTGGCCGTTTTTCAATATGGAAATTACAAGTATTTCAATTACCGGTAAGAACATTTAATTTTAAAACTTCGTGCCATGTATTTAAAGCTAGATTTGGAGCATTTAAATATATTTTGTCAATCCAGCGAGACTGTATATCTACGTTATGTGTATTGCCATCTGTCCATGCGTCCGTAAGATATACTTTGTATTTTCATGTGGATCTGTGTATTGTGTATGTGCTGCCATCCGTGTGTGTCTGTCTGTCATGATTTGCACGTGGAGCGTTAATTGTTGCCTGTTGTGTATTTGTTGAAGTCCCGTCTACAATACCGGTAATTTATTGGTGATCATTTGAAGAAAATTCAATGTTATGTCGTTTGTTATCATATCAGATACAATTTGATTGGTGATAATTGTATCGCCATCGTATTTTGAAGATTGTCCGATGAGAAAAGAAGATACAGTCCGTTTATTGTTAATAAGATCGCCATCGTTTACAGAAGAAAAAGTGCGTTCGAAATTTTGAAGATTGTTCCGAAAAATAAAAGAAGATCCAGTCCGTGTCATATTGGTGATAATTGTATCGCCATTTTCCTAGCTTGTCTTCCCGTTTTACTTTTTTACAGTCCGTTCCAGTTGTTTAAACATTGTTTTCATATTGGTAATGATTGCATTGCCATATGACAGTAATTATTTGGAAACTTTTTGGTTGATTGTGACATTGTCCCATATTTTACATATTTCAAAATTATTTATGCTGATTTGATACATTTTACATATTTTAAAATTATTTATGCTGATTTGATCGTGAATTGTCAATAGCGGTGTGATTTATGTCATAAATAAAACCTAATGGGTTGATATTTTCTTTTCTGGAACTTCTATATTTTTCATTGATTTTTTTTTATCGTGAGAGTGAGATGTATGAATCTGGAACGATAGAGAGGGGGAAATAGTCGTATTTTTTTTTCAAATGTTGTGAAATTCATAGACATTTTCACAAAAGTTGTGTCATACCTTTTTCAAGAGTTTAAGGTCTCTGATGACTATATCAATATTTTATTCAGCTATACAATTAATGGCAATTTTCCGGAGGATGCTTGAGTAAAAGTTCTATGCATAGTTTTTTGTAGCGTCGTTTTATATGTTTGTCTGTGTGGAAGTAATGCGTGCATTGCAAATCCTAGAGTGGATACCTGGTGCCAGACTTCAACCTTATATATGAGAGTAATGCGTGCATGGAGTCCTGTGGAGTGACTTTTCGATGCCAGACTCTCGATTTCTGCATATGTACCTGGAGTGTTGTTTTCCGATGGATGTTCGATTTTTGATAAGTGTGAAAGTTCAGCATATATTTTCAACTATTTTGAATGCTTTGAGTATATTTCTAACGTAAAATTAATTTATTTGTAATTCAGTATGTTTTAAAATATTTACATTATTTTGTATTTTCAAAACCCATAGACCATTATATAAAATTTAAGAAATTTTAATTTTGTGGGGCGGGATGTTGTATATCTGTATTTGTATGGTCGTATATGTTTTTGTAAATATGAGTTATTCCCCTTTTCCCGCTTGTATTGTAATGACGTAGCAGTGTTGAATAAATGTTATGATGGCAGCAGACGTGCTGATGTATCCGTAGACTAGGGGAATGTTTGTGTGTCACCCTAGTCTATAACACTACAATGGGTCGTCCAGTTTTCTTCAAAATTGCATACTGGGTAGATGATACTGATTATTTTTATCCCCATGTTAGATCTTTGATAACAGTTACTGTTTTTGAGTATTTTGCCCCCCAAAAACAGCAATTTACCCCTATGTTTTATTTTTAGTAATAACAGTCAATTTGTTTGGTCATATAGAACTAACCAAACACAAACTTTAAACTACATGTACTTACCCTGGTTATGATCCAAATAAAGGCTCAGTACTTTTGGAGAGGAACATTTGAAAAAGTCTTCGGCGGACAGACAACAAATGACAGACACCAAGCTGATGGTGAGATAATGAATAGAAGAGAAACCTTTTAATTATAGCTGTTTGAAATTCTTTTTATTATGACAAAAAGATACATAGAGATACAAGGTACAGTTACCGTGACATAGGGACGTTTCCTCAAACAAACCATGCTGCTATGGACATCTACATCACTTCCAATTTACAATTCATTTTCCTTATTTTGATTACTGGTGATTGGCTTGATGGGACTTGATGAAAAATTGTTGCTTTATTCTCAATTAAAAAAAGTAAGTAATAAAGCCAATCACAAGTATGTGACATATGTTTCAAAAACTATGTGAAATGATGTGACCATCTTATTATACAAGATACATTGTAGCTTAAAGACATAATTTCAAAAGGAGACCACCCAAGGACCATTATGACAAAGTTTGGTTACAATTTCTAAGGTTGTTCCAAAGTCTCAAGGTTTCTTAATACATTAACGAAGTAAAAAATATATATAAGAATTAAGAATAGAATTAATAGGAAAAAGAAGGGAAACGGGGAATGTGTCAAAGAGACAACGACCCAAAGGGGAGTAAGGTACGAGTAATAACAACTCAAAGCCACCATAAGATCTTCAATGAACGGTGAGGAAACCCCACACCCAACGGCAGGTTGGAGTTGGCCCCTAAATAAAGAGTAATCAAGTACAGCGAAATAAACATCATCCTAGACTCCCATAGACATAAAGTGAACTAACTAGAAAAAAGACAAGACACACAGTGGCTTAATAAATTTCCTGACTTAGGACAGGCGCAAACCTGCTGCGGCGGGGTTAAACTAGTTTTATTGGGCCCAAACCTTCCCCCTACAGCCAATGTGATGAATAAAGAAACAATCGTAACAACAGTAAAATTCAGTTGGCAACAGGACTGAGTCAATTGTGAGAAATGAAACTGAGAGAACTAAATATACGGACATAAATATGAAATCACAAGAGACTACTAGCAGTTAACTGACATGCCAGCTCCAGACCCATTACCAACTGACAAATTAAGTTATGTACCCTCAGTATACAACTTCCATCAAGATCCCTTCCTGTGTGGAGTTTAGCATAATTATTTCATGTATATACCGGAATACACAACCCGTGTCCATGCAATACTGATTTTAGAAATTTAGAATGTGTTTAGTTAAAATGCAAAGACCCTATCAAAAAATCAATGTTAATACCAAAGAAGGCCATACGTAATGACTTGACGACAATATTTATGAATTAGACGATTTAAAGGTTTTATAAGTTTGTTAGGCGAGTTTAAGTATTTTTTACTCTTATGTAAAACATTACCGTAAAATAAGGGATGTGAAATGCCAGCCTTGATTAGATGTTTACAGGTTGCATTGTATTTATGTACTAAGTCTTTATATCGATGATAAAATTTAGTAAAGGTTTTAACTAGTTTATGATAACGAAAACCTTGATGTAATAGTTTTTCAGTTATGAAAAGATTCCGTTCATTAAAATCGCAAACTTTATTACATACTCGAGCAAATCGCATTTGTATGTAAACACCATATGATGGTGCTAATGGAACATCGCCATCCAGAAATGGATAATTAACTATGGGAAAAGAAAAATCGTCCCTTTTATCATAAATTTTAGTATCCAATTTACCATTCGTTATATCAAAATTGATGTCTAAGAACGGACAGTGATGATTGTTAGAATTGGCTTTATTCAAAGTAAGTTCTTTAGGGTAGATGTCCTTATAATACGTATTGAAGTCGTCATTATTTATAGTTAAAATGTCATCAAAATATCGGAAAGTGTTGTTAAACTTTTCTATTAAATGCTGTTTAGATGGGTCTTTGCTGATGTTGGTCATAAACTGAGATTCGTAGCAGTACAAAAAGAGGTCCGCTATAAGTGGTGCACAATTGGTACCCATAGGAATTCCTATGACCTGGCGATAAATAGAGTTACCGAAACGAATGAATATATTGTCAAGTAAAAATTCAAGTGCTGAAATCATATCAAAACAAGTCCAATTAATTGAGTTCTTTTGTTTTGTATTACTAAAATGTGTTTGAAAGGAATTAGAACAAATATATTCACAATCGGATTTTTTGAATGCCCATTGAATAAGACGTCTGAATTTTTCCTTTATAAGATTATGTGGTAAGGTAGTATAGAGGGTAGAGAAATCAAAACTTTCAAGGGATTCGAAAGGGGCATTATAAGCATTCAATTTATCGAGAACTTCCAATGAATTTTTTACACTCCAAAAATGATTGATACCACTGTTTTCATATACTTTGTTACAGAAATTTATAACCAGGTTTTTAATAGCAGTCAAAGTATTAGTGAGTATAATAAAAACTTTAGTAGTAGAACAGTGACTAGATGACAAAATGAACCTAGATTTATATGGCGTTTTGTGGAGTTTAGGAACCCAGTACATGGTTGGAACTGTTTTACTATCAGGTTTAGCCTGTAAAGATGTAGCTGTTAGAAAATGTATGTTTGTAATTTCATTTTCCGTTAATTGGGTTAATTGAAAAGTATTTGAACTGGTAATTTCTTTTTGGAGTACTTCTATATAATGTTTACGACAAACTATGATGATGTTATTAGCAGCCTTATCAGCTGGGACAAAAACGAATTCCTTGCCAAATTCTTTAAGTTTCTTTTGGATGCGAGAAACGGTTGGTTTATTTTTGTTGTCATGGCGGAATGTTCAAAATGTTTAATTCGGATATCGATATCATTGAAGAAAGAATCCAAAGATTTTTGTCAACGTGTTCACGTTTAACCCAATTTTTACAATAAGTCCTAAGTGAGTCGTGGATGGTATTACGACAATCTTTCCAATTAATTTTAGAAGGTGGCCTATATTTTGGACCTTTCTTTAAGAAATTAATAAGCTCTTTGTCCTGCAAGATGTTGATATCTCCTGTGATGACATGGGAGCTAGGAGTATAGGCGTATTTTGAATTGTTGCAATTTCATGAATCAGGCACAGAATTATTAATGTTTATATCTTTACAAACTTTACTGTAATTGAAGACGTACTGCTGGGTTTCTTGTATATTAGAATATTTATTGTTTCAAATGGCCCCTCAAAGGAATAATTACATGATATACATGTAGCATACAATACATAAATTGTTACATATGAAAGAAGAGTAAAATTACAATGTAGTTTTACTCCATCTATAATTTTCATTGTAATATATACGGCTAGACAGGGCCAGAGGTACTCGAATTATATAATATAGATATATGTTTTATTTATTATCTTTCTTTTTCTTATGAGAGCTGTGTTCACCTCTTATATTGGTACAGTCTATAATATATTGTCCTAACTCTTTTAGAATTCTGACATCTTCATTTGTAAATAACCAAAAAATTTGGCTTCTTTTGGTAAAGTGATAAAATTGGAACATAACTCTCCTACTTTTTAAAAGACTAATACTCTGTTGTCGTGGTATAAAGGACATTTCATTATAAATCATCATATAATTCATCTTCTGTTTCATCTAAATCAAATTTTTTACATTTTCTTAATGACCTTTCAATATATGTTTTTTTTTGTAACGATCCCTTTCTGTTTTCAGATCATATATATGTTGCTGGATCGAGTCCACCTTTAAAGGAGTACAGACCTGCCAACAGAAACCATGCAATTATCAATATGAACAAGTTTAATTTGGTTTCATTTGGTCAATTGATCAATTTCAGAGACCTTCCGATTAATTTAATATTATTAGCAATAATCTTGGATTAAGCTTTGATATGTATGGCACAACTTTAAAAAGGAACTGCAAATAGATCAATGGACAAACTTTGGTTTTAATAAGCCAAAATAGTTCCAGGATAGAATTTTGAATGAACAACATACAATGCCCTTTATTGAAATTTACTCTATGAGGGCAGAAATCTTTAATTAGGCTCTCGATTTGACAAAATTTAAATGACAGATGTCAGATCACTGTTTGGTTCCAGCTCAGTATGCCAAGTAGTTTCAGAGGCCTTTCAGTGCTTTTTCAGAAGGGTCCAATGTTTAATTACATTCTTTACTGACACCAACCTCTGAAAGGGCAAGCTGCGACCCTACTCGACATTTTTACCATGTACCATCTAAAACATCACTGTGAACAAGTACTTTCACTTGGACATATAACACATAAGATTACTATAGACTCCTGTGATAAACTATCTTCAAATGTTGCAGCAAAACTTGTCATCTTTTAAACAACACCCTTAAAAGACTTGCTTTAACTTGGCACACCAGTTTCAGAGTTTCTGAGAAGAAAGTTTCTTACACAACTATCAAACAGGAGGCTTTCAAGAGCCTGAGTCTCACACATCTAAATAATGACCAAAACATGTCAGGTAAAACTGAAACAATTTTTAGTGGACCATCAAAAGAATATCCGGGTTTTGGTATTTACAAGACCACTTTCCAACACAACCTCAGGTCAGAGAGCCTAAAATATCATGAAATTATGTTCTCGAAATACATTCTTGGTCACATCGGCTGACATAATTGCGATGCAAAGCAGACAAACAACAAGTTGTGAATAAAACAAGAGGCTCTCCAGAGCCTGTATCGCTCGCCCTGGACCATTGCTGACACAATAAGTCAAAATAATCCAAACGTTTAAGAGTCTCATTTTCAAGTTCGTTGATAGATAAAGGTGGCTTTGAGTTGTTATTACTCCCCTTTGGGTCGTTGTCTCTTTGACACATTCCCCTTTCTATTGATGTTATATGATTCAAAATTAAACTATGTTCCCATTCTAGAAGCTCTCATCATAAGGAAGTTACATACCAAAAATAAACACCCTACCACTAAAAGCTTACTTTCTAGAGGCAAGGTTAAAGTTTTTTTTTTAAAATTGCCCTCAGGGCAAGGTCAAGGTTAAAATGTCTACAAGTATGGTACCAGAAGAAAGCTCTCATCATAAGGAAGTTACATACCAAATATGAACACCCTACCACTAAAAGCCTACCTTCTAGAGGCAAGGTTAAAGTTTTTTAAAACTTGCCCTCAGGCCAAGGTCAAGGTCAAAATGTCTACAAGTATGGTACCAGAAGAAAGCTCTCATCACATGGAAGTCGCATACCAAATATCAACACCCTAGCTCTTCAGGTATCAATTCCACAAGCCAGGTTAAAGTTTTGCTAATGCCAACGACGCAGACGCGGGGAGTATGACAATAGCTCTCCGGACATTCGTCCCGGCGTGCTTAAAAGTGCCTTCCGACCCCCATACAACTATTTCTGGAACAGCCCTTTTCTAACTTTCAGTGTTTATCAACAGGGCTTCTTGGTTCTTTTTTTTATGTTGACTTTATAATGTAGCTTTTTCTTCTTTGTGACTCTATTATTTCTCCTGCTTTAGTGGGCATTATATAGTGATCAAATTGTCTGTTCGTTATTTCGTTATTCTGTCCGCCATAGGGGGTACACACTTTGTGGCGACAACTCATCTTGGATCACTTTGTGAATTTCAATCCTCTTAGACCACTTGGTGAATTTCAATGAAACTTTCACAGAATATTACCATTGTGCATCAACCATTTAAATATTTAATTTGACCTTTTTTTTTTACTTTGGGAAAGAAAATGGGGGGGGGAGTTATATATTAATGAGCTTTGCTCACAGCTTTTCTAGTTTGCAATGTTATGGTTCACCACTTTGTGTTTAAATTTGGTGATTTTTGACATTAATTTAATGCTCCTGTTTCACAAATTTGTCATTGATGGGTTGATGGAATTTTACTCATTGTTCTGAAATATGGGCAGACTTTTGAAGAACCCATTTTACTACTCCTTATTTCAAAGAACCTGACCTAGCTCAACATCATTGGCCATTTTGACCCAAAAACAAATCTCCTTTCCGAGTAGTAAAAACAAACTAACAAAATGCTCAAATAACATCTTTTTATTTTTTTGTTCAGTAACAGGCACAGTATTTTTTTTCATTTTTCTGTGATATTTCTTCGTAACAGATTATAATACACCTCACATATAAATACATATAACTATGTGATCATAAGGTGTTTGTTTGTTAGATGAAATATGCTGATGAAAAGCAAATGTGGGAAAATACCTTGTCTGAAAATAGCTTTTCTTAACATGAACACATGCAATTTAAAATAAAAACATTTGTTTTTGTTTTTATATATATGGCAGTCTGTAATTTTACATATATATTCGAAAGATCTTTTTCATACATTTGTAAGCTGGTTCTACTTATCTGGGGGTTCTGAAGTGCTCCCCTTTTTCACAATCACCCTAACGTGGTTTTTCTATTTCATTGTATATCAATGTGTGAAATGATGTATCATGCCCATTTTTCTTGGTATTTTAACATGAAACCAACCTCTCAAAAAAGGCCTTTTCATGTTTCTAGCTTAAATCTCTTAGAATCCATCTTTACTCTGAAACTGTCTTAGGCAGACTTGTTAGAAAAATTCATAATTCATTTTTCTCTTCTACTAACCAAGTACCAGCTATTGTCCATTTTCAAAATACGTAATTAGTCAATATTATAATCATTCTTTTTAAATGTAAAAACTTAATCTAAAAGCTGCATAGCAATGAATTTACTTGCAATATCATTGTGCCAGCCTAGATATCTTGACATTTTATTTTCTTGGTGATATTTTATTTTTGGAGTACCAACTACCATTATCATCTGAAATTAGCATAAAAAGGCCATCATTTTGATTTTATTTAGTATATATTTTCAACTCTGCTTTGTGACCTGGGAGAAAACACAGAATCGATTTCTTAGTGGATTTTACTTTAAGAAGGATGAAAATGGGGCTCCAAAAACATCCTTTTGTATAAATTGTTTTGCAAGGTATGAACACATTGAAATCTGGACTATGTGTTATTTTCTGCACAAGATACATGTACTGTGAAGATTCCCATTCAAATTGGCTATAGAAAGTACTCAGCTTGTACATTTGTCCGAACAACAATAATGCCAACAAATTTTCTAAATATTTAGCTTATTGTTTCTTTCTCTATATAAATTCTTACAAAATAAGTCTTTCACAATGACAATTACTATGAATTAAATATCTAAATCTTGGTTTCTTTTTCAGTTCAAAAGATGGGTCTTACACATCTTACACTTAGGGCTTCACAATTAAGTCCTTTTTACAAAAGAAATTTAAAACGAAACTAGAATTTCTCTAGCAAAAACATAAGCATGCTTTAATATAAACTCAAATGACAGCCAATAATTTGACTCTACTAGAGCATTTACTTCACTGAATTGTTTCTTCAATGAAAAATTCATAGCAAACATGAATATTGCAACAACAATGCAAGACTGCATCAAAAACATAACAAATAAATTAATTACTATGTTACAATGTTATGAATATACATGAAATAAGGATGATGTAATGAATATTCATGAGATTCAATGTAAAAAATGAAAAATGTTAAAACAGTACAAAGACTTGTTAAAAAACATTATAACTGTATTTAGAGCATTAATTTTTTTAAAATGTGTTCATAAAATGTGATTTTTTTTGTTCATTTGTTTTGTACATCAATTTCAAGATTTTTAAAACATCAATTTCAAGATTTTTAAAACAAATTTGTTCTAGGGTGCAACTTTAAAATAAAATTATAGCAATTCACTGGTGACTGAAATTTCTGAGTGAGCAGATTATCAAAATTCTTAGTAAAATTCAAAATTAGGATGAAGTCCTGAAAGCTCAAAAGTGTTAAATAAAGAACTTTTTAACCAATTATTTTGGTCTAGGTTTCCATGCATTTAGTAGTGTAAAATTTGGAGCCAATCATTTTAATTTTGCAAACAAATGTCTTAGCTTATATACTAAAGTATTTATGTTTGTTACAACCCCCTCCCCCTTATTTCATGTAAAAATACAACAACACTGAATTTTGTGTAGAATATAAATAATATACTGGCACAATGGAAAACAACAACAAATGATGATTAATATAATAAATATAACTGTTGAATATTCATTTGACTGTCAAGAAGTTCAAATACTACTACATTATTATTATTACTGTTGAATATTCATTTAAATATTGTCAAACCTGTTGAACATTCATCTGACTTTCAAATAGTTCAAAACTTCCATATCATTCATATAAATGTATAATATTCATCTCAATATTGGAGAACCTGTTAAATATTCATTTCAGAATTGTAGAACCTACTGAATATTCATTGGACTTCTCAAGTAATGCAATGCTTCTAGATTATTTCATTTCCAACTAGATAGTTGTTTTTTTTTTATGTCACTAGTAAACAAATTTCTCATTTATACAATAAGTTGTGTTATTTGTCATATTGTCACATGAATATTGAAGATTCTTGAATATTCACCGTGAATACTGCAAAATGTTTGAATATGTATGTAATTCTAATATTCAAATTTTTATCTGGAATCATATGGAAGGAATATTTTTATACTTGAATGGTTTGGTTTATCCGTTTCTAGTGATTCCTAAGTTTCTGCAGTAACTACTACTCTAGCATATTGTTTTTTTTAATATTAGCATATTCCTGTGGCTGAACATTTCGATAAAAGTACTTTTCACCAATAAACTAACCTTTTCAGCGAAAAATTTGAAAAAAAGAGTGCAAGTAAAAAACTTCTTACTCAGGATTGAAAAGGAAAGTTTTGCCTGTCCTGAAATCAATTCTTTCTCTTGTTAATTTGATATTCCGTTAAATATGGATGACTTAACTATGACATAAAATTTTTATGACGATGAAATTGATTGCATGGCATATTTTTTCTCAAAATATAAATGAACATTCTTTGAACACAGATGAAAATTTTGATCCCTGTTGAATATTGCAGTGAATTTTAAGTTTTAGTGTTACAATGTTCAGAGATAAATTTGGAATGCAACATATCTTCAATGCAAATCGTAATGATGATCACTGATGAATTGGCAATTTGCGAGACTTGTTCACCTGAATTCAAGCACAAAGCTTAAAAGCATGAGGCGAGACTGGATATCCATTTTCATTATAATTGATCTTTTTTTTTTCAAAAATAGTTTCATTATATCAATTCAACTTTAAAATTCTAATATTGTACTTTTTCTATTGACTTCATAGAAAATTCCTGATAAAGCTGAAATAATAATAACAGTATTCAATAAAATATCAATTTTGTTCAATACAGGGTTCCTTGTAGATAAAAATACTATTTTTATATAAAATCTATTTTTAAAATGGTGTGAAATTGATGAAAAAGGCACAATAGTTTTTAAAACTTATAAGCCTTTGAATAAAAATCTAAATAGGAAAACTTTATGAAAATCATAATTTCTTTTTTTTTTATTTAGTTTATGGTGACCCTTGTATAAAAATTTAGCTTAAAGCCAATATCAGGGGTAGGGATCTTCTGTTTAGATCAACTCAGACACGACTAATTCTAAATTGCTTCATTTTATAATTTACAATAAAAAATAACAACTGATTAAATGCAGACAGCAACAGCTGAGAAATTATCACAACTTTTTCAAAGTTTTGTGTAGTAAATCGTAACAACTGTAATTAAGTCTATTAATAGCACTGATGCAATATCATTTATCTGCTATAAATATTTCAATTTCTTGTGAATTGTTCTGTTGTTTTTTCTTCATTGCAGCACGTTTGTCTGCCATCATTTTCTTTCTAGCATCGTCTCGAGCTTTTGCAGCGAGTTTCATCCTTTCTGTTCGTTCTGGCGATGATTCTGGTGTTTCTTTTGTTTTTGATACTCTTCTTTTTGAACCTACAGAAAAACAAATTTGAGAATTGAGATTTATTTTCTTTTTGATAAAATTTTGTAATGTGGAGTAAAATTTCTCAATTTACGATTATCTCCCTTTGACCAATACAATTTTGATCAAGTCACCAATCATCGGGTAGATTTGTTATCATGGTTATAGTTCTATAAGTAGCAGATAAAACCATTTTATGTTCTGCAAAAATACATTTTGTACTGATTCTTATAAATATTGGTTTCGATTTTCATTTTGCATATTTCCCTGTGATCAGAAAGTTTTCAACATGCGGCAATTTATTGATAAAAAAAGTTTCAACCAAGGTTAAATGGACATTACTGTAATGTATTATGTTGGAGTAAATTAATCAGAAAGTGTGTTTAATAAAACACAAACTTTGAGAGTCAGTTAACAATGATTCCACTAAAATTACAGTATAATTGGTCATTTTCATGAGGACGAAATATTGGGTTTATCTGTCTTAATCCTGATGTCAAGAAAATTGCATACCAGGAAATATACATTTGTAATTTATACGAGTCTGAAATCCTGAATATTTCAGTCCCCTAAAAACAATTTTGAAAGAAATCAAAAAATTTGCAACCCACAACAATACTACTTATACACACTTCGAATACCTTTTATTGTTGTTTTTTTTTTAATTGATAAGACTATATTGCTATTTCAACACACACACATACACACAAATTATTGGGTGGTTAGTGTGAATCTACATTTTTCAAGAACCGTAATTTCATTGGCAATGTGACCAGTGGCACTCATGGAGCAGATCACGTTTACCCTTCAGCAGCACCTGATGATACCTTAAGTTTTTGTAGGGGTTCACACTGCTAGTGCTTTAGTTTTGCTGGCATTCTTGTTCAATTTTGTTTATTTAAGAAATAATTCATGGGTGCCGGTGGTTTGTTGGAGATTTACATATGGGTGGCCATTTTTTTCGTTAATATTTTACCCAGAACGTAGCGTAGGGGAGCGAGGGGTAAAATATTAACGAAAATAATGGACACCCATATGTAAATCGACTACAAACCACCGGCGAACATGAATTATTTCGATTCTAATATGACATTCCATGATCTGAGCGGACCTATAGTGTACACGGTAACGACAGTCATTACTTCAGATTTACTGACGTTTTTGTGCACAAAACATATTGTGACGTCGTCAATTTCAGCGTAAAGACTGTTGTGAAGTCGCTCATTATGTTATTGGAGATTTTCATATGGCTAGTCGTCATGGTTTCCATTGTTCCCATATTAGAATTGTTTTATCTTGCTGTCTCAATTCATGTTGGATATGAATTACCATGTTTGATTTTAGATTTTGAAATTTCCCCTTTATCCCTTTTTTGCTTGCATATTGTTTTGACTATGTCTTAAACTTTTGGTGAAAATTTTTCAATTCTTCTGATTTCAAGGTCCTTGCATTATCATCATTTACCCGATCATGCTTTCTGTTCTTTATGTACTAATCGTAATCCTGTACTTACCAGGAGTTCCTGCAGGTGTGCTGGCATTACTTAAATTAACACTACCAGATTTAGGACTAGAACTTATGGAACTTTCTCTCGACTGAAAAACAAAAACAAATGAAGTTACTTTGTTATAAAGTGATGCAATAAAATACTAAGTATATAAAAAATATATCAAGAAGAGAAAATAAGCAACAGGCAAGTTATACCAATCCCCCTGTCCTAAAAATTTAGCTGAAATTTCAAAAATAAATGTGAAGTAAATTTATAGATAATTTATTTTTATTTACTGATACTTACTTAAACCTGTGTTGAAAACTCTTTTAAGGAGTTGAAATGAGAAAAGTTCATCTGTATCATACATTCAGATATAATCAATGAAGTAAGTTAAATTGGCAAAGTTTTTGCTTTATTACAATGAGGAATATTTTCCAAAGCCTTAAATGTTGAAAATATAAAACAAATGCTTCACTACCAATCAACAGTATGCCATTCATGTGCACACATAATTGCATTAATCAATAAGGAGTAGTGTCTAACTATTAGCATAAAATTGTTGAAATGCAGGATATAAAGTAAATGCACATAGACAAAGTCTCGTGTGGATGTTTGTCCTAATTTACTATTAGTGAAGTATTTAGAATGCATCTTCCAGTCTTACCAAAATGAGCGGCTCTACCAGTCCTGACTTTAATTTAATATCCCATTCTAATGCACTTATGTTTGTAACGCTCATTTTGATTGGATGGCATAAAAAAATTCAGGTGGTAAAAGCCACAATTTACCGTTGGAACCAATAGCATCCTAATGGCGCAGACGCATACCAAATGTCCTATAATCTTCGAGTTAAAAATTTTTTTTTTCAGGATTTGCATTAGAATAGAGATAACCAAACTGTATTTTAGGATCTTCAGGGTTAAATCTAAGATTTTACTTTCGCAAACCACCGTTTTCCTGCTCCGCTAATGCGTCACTAGGTTTGCGACAGTAAAATCTACGATTTACCCCTTCAGATCCTTTCAGTATGGTTATCTCTTTATTTGTCACACCAGGAGACCATCAACATTTTACACTTGCAGATTTCAGTCCGGTATTCAGAACTTATCTTCCAATAACCAAAACCCAAGCCAAGCTCCTGTGGTGTTAGAGACTTTCTCCAAGAATCTCAAAAATTAAAAGATGCTTAAAAATGACCTTTGACCGATGTTTTTTCCTGTTTGTTAGCTGGTTTATGTTTTTGTTTTTGTATAAATATCTTTTTAATATTTAATATATATATACTTACATGCATACAGAGTTCTTTCCAACCATTTTGTCGTATTAATTCTAATTCTGTAAATAATTCCTCTATATTATCCACCTGGATTTTAATCATATCCCAGAATCCTTGTAAATCTTCCCATTTTAATAATTTACCATCTACTGAAGGATTCTACAATAGAAAATATTCAGGTCAATTAATGATTTATTTGGCCCAAGTTAATAAATGAATTCCCATCAAACATAACAAACCAGTTGCTTACATCGCTACTGGTTTCATTTATAATAGTAACCAAAATGCAGCAACTGAAATAGTTTTGAAGATGTAGCAGTTTTGAAGATTTTGTTTTGAGTCCAATGAGTGGCAGCCATGTTGGATTTATGATCTGTTTGGTAATTCATATAATTAATGTAAACTAAATGCATGATGTCATTTTCTAATGATTTAGCAGTTAGCAAGTTTTCTTGTTTGACCCTATTTTAACCAAGACCTGCAGTGGTGGTCATCTTAGATTGACCACAAATTATGGAATCATACTATGGGTAAGGGACCATAGAAAGGCAAAATGACAAATAAATAGTAAAAGCTTATTCTGGCTATAGGCTTGTTCGCGAATCCAATCAGTGACTTCACAAAATTTTGGTTGGCAAAATTGTATTTCAACAATTACTTGCAATGTACAGAAATGGGACAAAATTTTATTTTTTAAATAACTTTTTAAATACTAGTCCAATTTTGGATCTGTAAAATGCATAATAAACCTCGAGATTTTCATATTTTTTCTACTGATTTACTTTTAAAAAATTTCCTCTGAACATTAATTTGAAATGTGTATTTCAAATATTTGGAAATTGTGAAAAATATGAATGCTATACAAATACATGAATTAGATCACATAAAAATGATCAAAAGTCAAAAATTTTTATATCCTATTAAACTGCAAAATGTCTACAATTCAGATCAAAAGAAATTATAAAATTACCTTTAAAAACAATTTCATACCAGGTAAATGAAAAATGATATTTTTATGACCCTAATTAATGAATACGATTTTTTGCCAACCAAAAGGGTCCACAGGTAAAATTTTCGATGTTGTGATGTCACAGCGAATAAACCTATAGTCAAGTGTGCCCAAAAAGAAAGCTAAAATTCATTAAGTAGAAAGTGAAAGAACCTCTATTAAAATAATAAATCTAAGACAGGAATTTGGAAAATTTTCCTAAAATCTTTTAATCACGACACTTAAAATCAATGCTGTTGTTTGAAATTAAACAACATATGTTTATGGAAAAGTACAATAGATGCACTCAATACATGTTTGCATTAGCATATCATTTATTTATCAGATTGTATTGGTACATGTTCAATTTACATCAAAAGTACAAATTTATGTATGACTTTAAGTGTACAGGTTTATTTATCACAGATTGCATCAAATATCAAATACTGTAAATTTTTATACACTAATTTCCATTTTATAATGTTTTATGAATGTATAACAATGTATAAAGCTTGAACTTTTTGTTTTGCATTTCATTGAAGCCAGTATGGAAAATTACAGACAAGAATGAAATCTTGGTGAATAGGCATGATTTTATTTTTACATTTTTATCATCCTATGATATTCTCAATTAATTAAGAAAATTAACCAAGTATTTTTATATGGACTGTTTCAGAAATTGAACTGCAGTCCCCATGTTGCACAAGCTCAGCACCCTCATAAAAGATGTTTTGACCAATCAGAAACATTTATAACAATGAAAACCCCATAATACCATTGTATTTCTGAACTGGTTCAAAAAGCACCCTCATAAAAGATGTTTTGACCAATCAGAAACATTCATAACAATGAAAACCCCATAATACCATTGTATTTCTGAACTGGTTCAATGATATTTATACTATAACTAATCTGTGATTCTGATTATCGAAAAATTTTCAGGGCTATACCAGAAAAATTTATCACCCAGGGGGGAACGCCAGTTTTTTTTTGTTTTTTTTTCTTGGTCCTGGGGGTCGGCCTGATGTTGACCAATGGTGGGGTCTAAAATATATGGCGGTCCCCCCCCAAGGTAAAGCATGCGTGAATTACAGCGTTTTTCGATCATGAGTTGAATATTTCAGTAATCAGAATCTAGGATTAGTTATTGTTTTTATTATATAGATCTTCTCTAATATTTAGTGGTTTATATTTAGATTGATTGCATGAACTACTTTTTCGATGTTTATCCGCTGAGACTTTTACTTAACAACGACATTGACAACGTCTATTGTGACATCACTTCCTAGTGTGAAATTATGGAAAATAATTTCACAGTTAATAATCACTTTTATTTCACTGAGAAATTTCAATCTTTCACCGCAATCTATATAATAATATTGTATCAACCCTCTAATATAAAATTTTCTTGAAGGACAATATTAAATATGGATTTATCAAAATAATTTTTTGATTAGCAAAGCAATACAGAATCCTCTGGTTAAATCAAGATATTCACCACCTTGTTGGCTCACAATCAAACTCTCAGGATATTTTATCACTTTCGCTGAATAAGTACTTGGTGCAAATTTTATATCATACATTTGTGGAAATAAACTAATACTTTTTTCATATTTGCCAACAGCAGTGTTTATAGTTTGTCCTACATTAACGTGCGTAAATATAGGTGAACACTTCGAAATCTCTAGTGATCCTAGGAAGTGGAATACACATAGTTCCCAAAATGAGAATTGATTATGAAATTTCTCACATCAAGATAACTAAATTTTGAAAATGTTTGAAAGCGAGGCTTTTTTTTTTAATTCTAAATTACAGGTACGTTTCTCAATCAAAATACATAAAGAGTTTGGTTTCCAGCCAATTTTTCAAGGCTTTGATCTCAAGACCTTTCAACAGGGATATAAACTGAAATTTTCATGACCAATCTATTTGAGCTCAGTTTTATTTTATTTTTCCATTATATTACAAGATCTGGAAAATGGTTGTATTCGCTCTTATTTAGAAATTAAAGCTTGAACATGTAATTCAGAACAGGATTGTGACTGGTGAAAATATCTTTTGAAAATAAGACATGAATTAACATTTTTAAACATGTTTTACCATTTGGTGGCTCATTAAGTTAATGGCTAATAGGAAGTATTGACTTCTTCTCTATGAAATTTAATAAAATCAGGAAATACTTTATTGTCAGCTGGTTAAAATGGAGTCATAACTAAAACATATCATCATGATCATTTCATGTAAATTTCAGTGCATAAGGTTTCTACTGTGGAAGTACTCATGTTCGTGGACATCAATTTTCGTGGTTTTCACAAATATCACCATTTGGTGGGTACTTAAATACTGGGCTTCAAATTCCATACATTAAAGCTCTAAAAAACACATTTCGTTGGGAACTTTATATCGTGGTTAAAGCAAACCACGAAATCCATGAAAATTGATACCCCACAAACAATAGTACTTCCACAGTTATTTCGTGGCACTTGGTATATGATATCTTACCATGTGTTCGTAACAGAGTTCTTCAAACTGTTTGAATTTCTGACTGACCAGTAAATTAGCTTTACCAATAGCAGCCCTTATTTTACCACTGGCTGAAATAGAAAACATGATATGTATCAAAATAAAAGACATTTCTAGTGATTTCATGGTTTAAGATGTAAATATATTATTGCAAAATGTGATTTGTGGTATATTACTTAATCAGCCCAGCCTAACATTCATATGCTTCAGGGCTGTTCCAGCAAAACATATATGGGACGGGGGGGAAGGCACTTTAAAATAGCTGCTATGGGTGGTCGTTACAAATTGAAGTCAGAATTCATAAGTAAATATAAAAATCCTATTTTGCATCTATGGGTGGTCATGACAATTTTCAAGTGCCTTCCCCCCGTCCCATGTATGTTTTTCTGGAACAGCCCCCAGGAATGAAGATTCCATTTCTGGCATTAAATATTTCAAACTAACCGATTTTTGCAATACTAAGACTTGTATGTTGGTTCCAATACTCATCAGATTGTACATACAATGTATTTTCATGAAATTTCATGGTCATACTAAAACTATGAATTCCTCATTTCATTTTAATTGAAAGAAACTGATTTTCATGTGAACAGACAGACAGACAGACAGACAGACAGAAATATGAAGGATAAAGCTATCATTGTAAATCTGCCAAGATTTTGCCACAAAGTCAGTATGTATCGGTTTGCACATTTTTAGCCTTTAGCAATGAAACTCAGGCAGCTGAATGTGCCAGTTTTTCAAGGGAATAGATATGGAAATCAATTACTATTTTTACTAACTGTAGAACTGATATGTTTTCAAACCTACTATCCAATTCAGGCATTAAAAGCATAGATCTTCATAAAACTGTCAAGTCTGCATTGAATGTGTATTGTGTATTGAAAAGATTGTTAAATGTCATTGTAAAATAAATATTGCTATAACCCTCTCTTCATTTTTTTTCCTTTCTTTTCTTTAGATAAAATATAAATTTGTCAATAGAAGTCTTTAAGCTCAGTTTTATTGTATTCAATATATTTCTATCAACATGATCAAATAGATTCTTTTTATTGTATTGTATAACTGACATGAATAAAACATTCTTATGAATAGAATCTACAATGTACATATCCATTGAAACTGACATAGATCATAGTGTGATCTTCCAAACAATGAATGTAATTTCAAGTAAATTTCAGAAATATCATCCTAATTTTCAATGTAAAGAACTTGGGCATATCTAACATCTACAATTTGGATCTAACATTTCTAACATTTGATTTTAAACCTTGGATATATGTAGAATCTTGAAAATTTGTGTATATCTAAATCTCTAAATCTTCAACTATTTCAAAAGATTTGATTGACAATAATTTGACTGTACATGATAAAAAAAAGACTTCCTAATGTGCATGATGAGCTATAGATATCCCCTGAATAAGTTTCTGTGGGGTATGACAGAAGATCATGGTCAAGTTTAAATGTGGTGACTTGAAAATTATATGAAAAGTAATGTTGTCAACATGTCAGTAAAATCATGAGCATTGGATGTGATAAATATATTTATGCATGTAGAAATTTCCTCAAACTGCAAAAAGGACAAATTAACTCAAAGAAATGTCGGATCAGTGATCAGCTATACCATCAAACAAACACTAGATTTTCAGACGTCATCAAAAAAGCAACATTTACATGAACCTTTTCAGTCTCAAAATAACACCATTGATCACTTTTAAGACTTTGAACATGTTTAAAGCATGATCTCTATAATTTTTTAGATGTGCCATGATGAATATCTTTACTAATTCAATTTGTAAGCTGTTTTGCATTAAAATATTAGTAATAATGTTATTATAACCAGACTATCTGTTATGTGCCAACATAAGAAGGTAAAACATAATTAAATTGCATAATTAATGATGTCAACAGGTTTTCTGTCAATTAAGGATGCTCAAATTATATGAATTTTGTAATTTATTTTGGAAATTTAATTCTAATTGACAGCATGGCCTTACTCTTCATAAATTTTCTAGCTACCACAGAAAATGTGACCTTGACCTAGTGTCCTATTTAACAACCAATCAATATTCATTAAGTAAACAGAGATATTTTTCAGGAAATAACAAAAATCAATAGACAGACATTTATCTGATTGTTTCCAATTAAACCCATCACTTAATGCAGGAAAGCTTTTAATGTTCAGACACTTGGTTTTAGATTGCAACTGGTACCATATGGACAGAAAAATGAGGTGGGATCCAGTAGCTTCATCAAAATTCTACAGTGAAACCTGTGTAAAATGAACCTATCTGTGACCAAATTTTTCATAGTTTTGTTTAAGGGGAAATTCACATAAGACAGGTTTTATTTGTTTGATTTTTACAATTTTGTACTATACATGCTACATGAACCTTATGGCTCTTCCTACACACCATCATAAGGATGGATATCTTGAACCCTATTGGTCCTCTATTTGTTCAAAATATAAATATAGTTCGACCTTGAAGCTCATACACCCCACTAGCTTGAAATCTCTTAAGTGCTAGAGCAATCAAAGTTTGACTGTATGTATGAAGGTTTTTGCACTAGTTTGGGAATTTACACTGTCGAATGACCTTTACTAATGAGACTTTTTCCTTTCATAGGGTAGAATTCCCGCAATGTCCTCCCTCTCAATTAAGTAAATTTATTACTTCCTAAAATGGTAATATCCAAGATAAATATCAAGTAAAAGCCATCAAGCTAGCACTCTTGGGACTATCTTATACCTAACATGACAGAGTTAACCAATAGTCATTCATTCCCAGGGAACATATCTGTTTAATAGTCTCTCTATAATGGTTTTTCATGTAAATGACTGTTTTTCCATTGCAATTATATTGTCAATTTGTGTTTAAATTGATGAAGTGATTTGTTTCGTGATCATTATTTGGCATGTTTTTGGACCAGAATCAATGTTAAGAATTTGAATGTAATAAACATTGAAAAATCTACCTATTAGTAAATAATGAATTTGAATTGGTAAGACAAAAAAATGTTGCCTTACAGTGGGAGAAATATTTTTCAGCATCATATACCCAGTATTTTTCAGTACAAAAAATGAAAAATTACACAAAATGGTGATTTTTCTGTTAAATCTATAACCTTTCCATAATTACAACTATGATGGGAGCTTTTCCATCAAAACACAAGACAAAAATAGAAGTATTTCTTACTGACATCATATACACGATGAATGCCTACATATGAGTAAGAAAACAATATTGATTTTATATAAATATGAACATTTTAATATCCGAAAATCTTAAAAATCCTTACATGCCTAACCAGAATAAAATGTACTTAGTAAAAGTCTGACAATTCATAAGAATGTCAAATCAATAAACCATATCAGTTTTGATAAAAAAAAATCATTTTTGCTTTGTCATGAAAATACATTTTGTAATTTTGAAAAAATAATGATAATAAAATTGTTAACTAAATATTAACAAACAAATCATCTTATGGATTGATTGAATGAAACATAATGCCACTGCCAACTGAATAGTATGTAATTTTTGCTGTTGTAAAATCAAAAGAGGGGTATTTACTTTTTATAGTCATCAATTTTCGCCTATGGAAAACTGTATAAACATACAGTCGAACTTCGATGACTCGAACACCGAAGGGACCTATAAAAATAGTTCGACTAAAAGGGGTGTTCAAGATATCGAGGTCGAACTATGTTAAAATTCGAACAAAGGGACCACAAAAAAGGTTCGAGGCATCCATGGTGTTCGAGTTATTGTAGTCCGAGCCATCAAAGTTCTACTGTATTTAGGTAAATAAGGACTTAAATTTCGTGAGTTTTTATTTTGAGATTCCATTAACCTCTAGAATATAGCAAAATAAGTATCTTGCCAAAAATACATGCTATACAGGATTTTCAGTGTTGTTGGAGGCTAGAGTATCAAAGCTGTGTGGTCTATTTTACATCATGCATTTATAATAGATAAATTGATGTGCATGTACCTACATGATTGGGAGGTTTGTTTTTCTTTCAAAATCTGTTTAATATGCATTCATACATTGGCATTTTAAACTGCTAAATCAGACAATCTTTTTCTGAATTGGCTTTATAGTGATTTTCTAACAAATTACAGCTTTAAAGATATAAATGTTTATCCTTTATTACTTCTAATAAAGAATTATGTCATATTTATGCAAGCCTTTTACCTTAAGATGTATATAATACAATTTATTTTGACTAATCCCAAATTTTATACATGTACATTTGACATCTAAAGAAAATCTTATGTCATTAAATGGATAAATTTTAAGTGTATGAATACATTTAAAACTTTAAGGCATTTTCGCTGTCAAAGTTGGAATAAAAAGAGACGATTGTGCAGTCCCTACATTTCAAAAGATTGAAAGAGAGATTTCTAATCCCATTTTATTTTCTTACTACATTTTAGTCATTAAGACATCAAATTTTAACATCTGTTTTGTCAAGTAAAAAGCAACTCATAAATCTTTATTCAAGATCATATACCAAGACATCATTATCATGAGTGTATAGTTTTGAATGTTCTTAGAAAAAGGGACATTACCCAAATATAAATATTTATTAAAGATGAACAAAATTTAGATAGTGTGAGGTCAAGGTCAAGGTCACGTGGTCAAATATTCCATTATCACCTGAGAGGTTTTAGCACAAGGAATACACATATTTAAGAATTGAATGCATTATTTTGAAGTTTCATATGGATATGAAAGTGTTGACCGAAGCACATTTTTAATGAAGCGCGTTAGCCCTTCATGTTGAAAATGTGCGCCTGGTCAACACTTTCATAGTCCCTATGAAACTTCAAAATAATGCATTCAATTCTTATAATTACATTTTAAAACCAAATCATAAAAAACAAATTTATCAAAAAGATATTATGTCATGTACAATAGGATTCTTTTTTTACTAATTCATGTCACGTGGTCATATGATCAAATGTGTTTCATGGGAATTGCAACTTCACGTTGATGTGCCACGTGAGCAATGTTCACCTATCAAATTGACGGCATTTAAATGAATATTCATGAAATGTAATTATATGAAATATGAAAGCTTAATCACTTAAGATTCAAAAGATATATCCAATATTAAGGTTTATGTAATTGTTCACATTCTAGGGTCAAGGCTACATTGACAATATTGAAAAGTCTTGACACAAGGATTATTCCTTTCAAAATATGAAAGCCCTGTCAGTAAACATTCAAAATTGGCATTTATTTTCTTTTTTTTTCTGAAAAAGTCAGTTGCATCCCAAGGTCAAGGTCTTGCCACAAGGACATAATGCAAAATATGAAAGCCCTTTATTACAGAGTTGGCCGGTGATACTGTGCACCTAAAGCTTCAACACGGATCTGGCTTTCCTGAATACTTTTTAATACCAAAACGTTGGTGTCTAAAAATGGTTCATTTATCAATGTTTTCATTGAATATATTCAATTGTTGAAAGGTTATGTCAGTTGCACTTTAATTTCTATGAAAACACACTGAACCTGTGATGTAAACAACCTGTGTGATGTCCGGTGATACTGCGCATGTCATAAAAAATAGGTTAAAACGTGGAGAAAACGAATGATTTTGGAATGATCTTTTGGTATCCATTAGATTTATTATGATGCTACAAAATAAACCAAATTCAGGATTTATTCTTAATTCTACTTTGAATTATTGTGTATTTCAATAAGAATGGTAATATATTCTTAATCTCGATTCGTAAAATATACCAGTAAGTGTATCGTGACGTAATGCACGGAAGAATTCAATTTTTTGTGTTGACCTACAATTTGTCTCTCTAACAGGTCAGTGTCACTTGATATCATTTACTTAATTAAGAACGATATCATTGGGAAATGGACGGTGCGCAGTATTACAGGACGCGCAATAATCCGGGACACGACTGTACTATTCAAAAGATACACCAAATGTTAAAGTTTTTTCATACAAATTAAAGAGAAACGGATAGACCAAAACTTTATCTGATAAACACAAGGACCCTTCAAGCCATGTTAAATTGAGCCCTTTTATAATCCAGATTTGGGGCTTGCAGGAATTCGGCCCTAGGTTATCAAAAGACAGAATTAATGCTGGATATCTGATCACATTTAATAATATTGTGGTGTATTTCAAATAATATGATTGGTTTGACCGTTTGAGTCTTTGGTAAATGATAATGTACAGGTTCAAAACTATCTAGATAATTCTACTACTTCATTAACCGTAAAGTGATGCAGATGTAGGTGATGAATTTCACTCTGTTTTGCAATGTAAATCTTTTAAAAAAAAGCAAATATAAGAAAATATGTCCATGGGACACCGATGCCCCGCCATACAGATGTCTAGACAAACAGGAATTAGATGAGTGACAGAGGGTAAACCTTAATGCCCCTGTCGCCCAATGGCGGGGGGCATAAAAAGCACACATTGAAATTCTTTGTAGAGCACCTGTACTGAACCAAACCTACCATCTTCTGGTATATCTTGACAATATAAGTCAGCTTCCATCTGTCTACATAACGACATCAATCTGTTCTCTTCTGTCTTTGTTACATTTAAATAATATTCTCCATCCTTCAATACACAAAAATATATAATTACATAACATGTCTGTCTTTGTTACATTTAAATAATATTCTCCATCCTTCAATACACAAAAATATATAACTTAATACAAGCAAAGATAGCATGAGAAATTTCTACTATGTTTAAAAGTTGCATAATATGTGCAGCAAGTTCATGTTTAATCTGCCTTTCAGCAAAATCCAAGAAGGAGTAAAAAATTAATTCTCCAGGTCTATTTTGTATGTTAATCTTACTCAAGTTTGTTGATACCATCAGAAGCATTTAGAGCAACTTGAAGGTGACTATTTCGTGCAACTTTGTATGTTGTTTGAACTTTTTCATGTCATTATTTTGCACAACTTTGGTTGATGTTTGAACATCTTGAACCATTTGGCATATTTGGTGATGCTGATTATTTCGCAAAACTTTGGATGCAAATTGGACAATTTGGTAACACTGATTTACTTTGCACAACTTTGGATGCAAATTGCAGTTTGGTAACACTGATTATTTTTTGCATAAGTTTGGATGCAAAGTAGACTCTTTGGTGACATTGATCATTTAGCACAGCTTTGGATGCAGTTTGAAATGTTGGCGACAATTTTATGCTATGGTTTATCCTGGGTTTAATATCAGACAGCTGCTTTAATACCAGGTCCCCATCCTTTGTCAATAAGAGGTTAGAAGATAATACTGCTAGTATAGTATACAGTCTGGCTGGATATTTCCCACAAGGCTGGTACCGTCTAATCTTATCCACTTTTATCTGCTAACAGCTATACATATATTTCTGGGATTAGCATAGAATCATGTACATTTCAACCAAATCACCATGTGTCTCTGCTTTACATGTTTCTAATCAGAACAGAACAAGCTTGTAGGTGGATTAACATTCAGCCATCTGTTACTTCTTTATACAAAATTGTTACTACATAACCATACTAGGAAACTGATGAAAGTTTTATAAAGTAGATTATTGTGATAGTACATTGCTGTATATACTGTTGGGAGTTTTTTGGTATACGATTTTTAAAGACACATTTGAATATCTGTAGTGTCATAATCAGTGGTTAATATTCTTTGTTTCTGAGTTTGTCTGCAAGTTTTAAGCATGTAGCTGACAATGACTGACATTATGATTAGTGAGGATCAAGAGATTGCCTAGCAGAGTGGGTCTGTGCCCATTTTTTATGGCTGCATGGGCTACAAATTTGAACAAACTTTTTGATTTTAATTGTTCATGTTGTTATAGACTGTTTTCTAATTCACATTTACTTCAAACTTACATTTCTACACCCTTCACACTACATATAAACTCTATACATATGCAAAATCCTTTTAATTTGTCATGCAGCTGTTTGAAATTGATTCATTTAATAATTTGTGTTTCCACCAGACACTAGTAGTTTTTGTGCAGACAGCAAATATTTAGTCATTTTCACACTGCAATTCAAAATGCATTTACATTTAAAATTAATCATGATCACATAGAGATGCAATCATGAACAGGAAACTTTTTCCAACAGTATACATGTATTGATATTTTCTCATGTAAATTTGATTTGTGATGCCCAATTTGGATATGACTCTTAAAACCTGGTATGACTGCAAGATGTTTCAAGATATTTTTTTCAGTACACATTTTTGTGTTAATTGCGTGTTAAATATTTACGTCAATGACCTATTGACCTACTTACCAACTTGGGATCTCCTGTGGGATATTGAGAACTATCTAAAACAGAATGTCCATTAATTAAACTAGAATTAATTCCATTAGAAACATTTCTATTTGTTCTATTATAAACTAAAGGTTGAGGTCGTATTAATCCAAATTCTGAATTACTACTGATATTTGTCCGTTGAACAGGGGAGACAACCTTTGCCATCTCTGGTGACAAAGGATCTGAACGTAAAGACGATGTACTAGAATATGGTGATCGTGTGTCTTTTTTAACTTTATATGAACTATATTGACTATATCTTCCGTATCCACTGACAGAACAACTAAGTCGTAAATATGACGGGGATTTTGTATATTCCGGTAACACTATTTCGGCACTATCCGCCAACTTTGGCATGTCTGGGTATTCCACATTGTGTCTAGTGAGATGAATGGCAGGTGTACTGGTTATAACTGGATTTAATGCCGATTCGGACAATGACTGGTCCTTTTTATGACTACTTAAAGCTTTTGTATCGCCAGAGGTCTCTGATAGGTTATCATGTGTACTGCTGAACACAACTTTACTGGGCGTGGTCACTTCCCGACTCCCTTCAGTCAGAATCGATGGATCACTACCTGCAATGATAAAAGGTGTAATGTTATATTTTGCATACAATTTTTTCTTTATAATCACATTGCTGTTCCACAGACAGTTAAAACCTAAATTCAAATCCAAATATTATTAGACTACAAAAGCGAAAACTAAACTCTGAAAACTTTTTTTTGAATCGCAACACTTCAAATTGATGATTTCTTAATGCAGTCCTTCAAAGATGCTGAATGCTGAATATACAGATCTCAGATCCAGTGAAATTGATAAACCCTCCTGAAATGCAGATTTTTAACCATCAATCAGGAAAAAAAATCATTTCATGCACAAAAAAGTTGCAAAATTCACTAATAAAGTTTCGCTATCCTTTCTATAAAATAAAACTGGTATTGGTTAACAACAATAGGTTGCATTGTGTGTGGTAGTGTGTCACCTCCCGACGTCAAACGAACATATTTGTACATGGTAAATTAATTAAACATATTAGGTAGATAGATATAAATGTCATCTAATAATAGGAAGATGGAATAACAACCTATCACTAACAAAATGTCATTTAATTTGACAATTTATACCTCAAATACACAATTTTACAAATTTCGGGGATTCCATTTCATTTTCAGTGTGGTTAAATTACGTATACCAAATATGCCAAATACTTCAGATAATTGATAAATGTAAGCTTTCTGACTCAGGTTATTGAAATCAAGTAAAGTAATTGAATTTGTCCCGTACATCTGCTTAGTAATAGGAAATGAATAATAGAATTTTGGGTTTGTACATCTTAAACTAATGACCAGTAATGTAGTCAATCACTGGGCAAGCCAGCAGCAGGGATTAGTACTAGAACTGAAACCATAAATGAAGGGAAGCTACAGTAAAACTATAGTCATGGCTTGAACTACAATATCTCGAAAACGATGGATGGCTAGAACCCATTTTTTTATGGCTTCGTACATTTAAAACATAGATTGATCTGAATAACACCCCTCTAGCTTGACCTGTTTTCATCAGTCCCTTGGTATTCAAGTCGTCGAAGTTCTACTGTAGAACCAAGTTATCTGTTCTTCATTACAGGTGCCAGTCCAATGTGTCCCTCCTTAGACCTGGTGATGTGCAAGTCTTATAATAAATTAATCAATTTATGTGAAATCAATAAGTCTGCTTATTTTCTCCTTGTCTGAAACTTTTAGTACCAAGAAACATTAAAATAGTATCAAGTAGATCCAAGTAAATCGTAATTCAAAATGAACCAAATTATAGATCCAATGCAAATCTATGACTGCACAAACCTGGCATGATGCACATCAAAGGTGCATGTAGATGCATGTAATCCCCTTTCTCTGGATAATGAAATGCAAATGAAACAGAAAGGTCATGAAAGTGAAAGTAAAAGTAGTGACAAACATAACTGTGTATACCATATGTTTTTAGCATGAGTAATAATTACTAAATATGTCATAATGTAATAATATACCCCCTAAGGCTGTGACCTTATCCTGAAGGTCAAATTATTGATGACAATGTTGATTTCCTGTAGGGGAAATGTCTACAGTTTTGTGCATTGTCTCACAAATAGAAAATTTTGTACTGTATTTTTTTAACTTGTACATGCCTGAATTGCATATTAGCCTGTTGGCTATGGTGATGTCATCGTTTTGAATATCTGACGATTTTTAGGTGCAAATTAAATAATGTATTGCCATGAATATTGTTAGTGTGATTCCAAATGGGTATTGTTTGAGCTAAGACATGATCAAATTTCTTGCTAATCCAGTCATTTCTCAAAAAAACCTTTTATATCAGCAAAGTGATATGGCACTTTGGACCAAAAATATTTTATCAGCAAAATGATATGGTACTTTGGACCAAAAATATTTTTTATATATTTTTATAAGTACTAAAAGCACATATATCATTTATAGCTCGTCTAGCATCTTGTGAAAAATCCCAATTAACATTTATCAACTTTCTCATTAATGTTATACGATGTATCATATAAAACCAAGATTTTTTTTTCTTTTTTTTTCTTTTTTTTTCAAAAATTTGAAACAAACTAGATACAAGATACAACTTAACAAACATGCTTAGCTATAAAATTTTTCCTTGTTCAAACCCACATAAAACATGCCTTCCCTGACGTCATCAAAAGACCTTGTTGAATGAATCCTGTTCAAAACTGACTGACTCAGTACTGTACCCCGACCCGGACTAAACAAAACTCTATGTGTAAAGTTCATTACCTATGTTCCGATGACGAAGATTAAATACAGATCGTCTGATAAATGAAATAAATCCTAAAATCTTTGTTGAAACATATACAAAAACATACAACATTATGAATCAGCTGAAAAAATAAATTGGTATGCCAAACAGTATGCTAGGTGTTTAAAACTTGATATTAATCCATAAAATTAAAGCTATTAAATTTGGTTTTGATAAATACCTTATTTAAATATTACATACACAGCTTTGCACTTAGAAAATTTATAATTCTTACTTACTATGAAGTTTTAATTGCATTATTCATGCACAATCATTCATGACAAATTTTGTAAGTTTTCCACTAAATTAATTTTATACATCCCCCTCATTTCAACCTTAAAAGTAATATTATTGCCCCTAAAAAACTTAAGGTTTACCTATGTCATCATAATTGCTAGGCAGTAGCAAATCCAGGTTCCCAGAGGAGCCCTGGCCTCCTCTTAGGTTGGAAAATATTTAAAATTCCTAAGTTTTTTTTTAAATTGAGTTCCGGACTCCTCTTTTGGAAAATTATGGGTCAAGCCTTTACAGGAAGTCCTGATCTGCCACTGCTAGCGTTAAAACAAAAGTAGAGGGCAACATAAGTTTATTAATAGATTCTCATATACCCCTCCCCCTTTTCTTCATACATTTTGGTACTTTTTTTGGTGTCCAAGTATAACAACTGAGTAGCGTAATAGATGATCAAAACATGATAATTGGTCTAATTACACTTCTGAACCAATAATTGTACAAATGAGACTTTTGGTCACGAAGGAAACTGGACTTTTGGTCAATAAAAAACGAAAAGATTTTGGCAAACTCAAGACATTAGAATGATAATAAAGTACAAGTGAACAAGTAATAAACCTACCACAATATTTAGATAAAGATATACCAATAGCAATACACAAAACCACAAACCTACCTGCTATAAAAAGATCAAAGCAGACAAGGTAATAATTCCAGGTTTTATTACCTATATAATTCCTAATAACTGAAACTTACATACAAATATCCATATCACACACTGATTGACAGAAATATAACGATGATGACTCATGTGATATACAGGTGATGATACACCTTTTATCACTTACTGCCAACTGTGTTGATATGTTAATAGGAATGGCGACTACTGTTGATTAAGAACTCAATACCCTCCCCCTACTGGTCATGCTATAACTAGAGATCGATACAAATACTTAATGTCATACAGAACAAGTATTGCACTTGCATGCTCCTTAATGCAGTCATGTGTGCTGAGTCGACATGATTTCACACTTCGGAAAAAGGGTATAATCTTCCTGAATTCATTGCAATACCATTTGTGAAAACCGTTCCAAGATAAATACTCATTGTTTCCTAAAGGTGAGGAGATGCACCATTCTGAGATTTGAATCCCTTATCAAATTCTTTACTACATAAAATACACATTTTATGTTTGAAATTTTACAAACCAACAATGGACTAGTAATTAATAGATTGGAATGCAATATGGAAACCATCCCCATCAAAAAAGAAAACTAACCAATTATGAAGTGTTCCTTTTCTAGTGCCATTATTCTGTCAAATTCTCAACAAAATCCCCATTGACAATTCATTTTTTATAGTTTCCTTCAGAAACCCACAGTGTTTGCACATAACATAAGTCTGCATTCCTAGCAATATAATCTTGGCTTACCTTTGTCCCAGGTGTTACATACACATATCTACATATGATAAATATGTTATCGAATCAATTTACTGGTAAATAATCACTCTCGATTTTTCATCAAATAATCACATTTTTTTTGTAGAAATCAAATCAATTACTGGTAACAATCACTCTCAATTTTTAGTTAAATAATCACAATTTTTCTGCAGAATTTTTACGAATCCAAAGAAAGTCAGAGACAAAGAGTGCTAACACAGTTCCCATCCCAGAACTTATATTTATCACCATCCAAAAGACACATGCCAAAAACTTTTATGCTGCACATTATTCAAAATGTTTCGTATCTTGTATATCATGTCTATCTCAAACTGAGATCAAAGAGAAAGGCATATGGATGTTTTTTGTATGTTTGTACCACAAACCATCTGTTAATGCCAAACTTGAGTCACCCATTTCTATTTCTGACCTTGGCATCAGTGCAAAAATGTGCAATTTTTACAAACATTTTTTTCCCTTCAAAATTTATGAATGACTTGTTACACTATACAGCCGAACTTGGATGGCTTGATCACAGAACAATTTCAGCCAGTGGGCTGTGCTGGCTATATTACAGTCTAACAATTTTTAAACTTGAACAAAGGGAACAGAAACCCATGGTGTTTGGGCATTTGCAGTTCGAGACATTGAGGTTCAACACTATAACTATACTGATATTTAAACCCATGTTCCGTATAGCTATTTTTCAAAAGAATTTTGCCTGTATCATATGGTTTGCAGTCTCTTTGACATGTACTTTTAATACTTATTACAACAATGTAAGGGACATCACATACTTGCCAACTGACCCGCTTTTGGCAGGTGTGACCCACCAAATTAACCCATGACCTGCCAGGGATAATCACCTGCGGGTCATCATTTTTTCACCTGCCAATGCGAACGTCACCCGGAAATGACACGCCACAACACAGTTAATGCAACAGTGCTTTAAATTTTCCCTTAACAGTTGAGACAACTTACAAATTCAACTGAACAGAAAACACCAAATGGTTAAAAAAAAAATAAATAACTGATTTATTTCAATAAAAGCATTAAACATCCCACTGAAAT
Organism: Modiolus philippinarum; assembly: GCA_002080025.1. NCBI lineage: Eukaryota > Metazoa > Mollusca > Bivalvia > Mytilida > Modiolidae > Modiolus > Modiolus philippinarum. The sequence goes on along the minus strand of MJUU01036800.1, from coordinate 70,143 downwards.
GCCCAAAACACATTGTCAGAAAATGTCTTGTCCACTTCATATATGGTAATAAATGGTACAGAACTAGTGCAAAGATTCTCGAAAAGGTGCATGAGGGCTTGACGTGATATAACCCCCCACCACACACCTGAATGTTGGATCATGACCCGCCACAGCAGAATTGGAGGTTGGCAAGTATAGACATCAGCTCATTATAAAACTGGTACTATACATAGTTTTTCACACGTTTTACAAACTATGGGTTTGTTTACAACCCCTAACCAGGTCATTATGCAAAACTCACAAAACAAGCAAGATTTTACAAAAGAATCTTTGTTACTTTGTCCGAGCATAAAAGTAGAAAACATTCCTTGTTTGTTTCTGAATACAAAACCAGCGATTTGTATCAAACCACATTACCAACCTCCATCAAGATGACATTCTTTTTCTTTACAATACACAATCCACAGAAATTTTTATTGATCAATAAAATCAACATATTTTCATCTCAAAGGCAAAAATATTTACAGTAATAAAGTTGATAGGAAAAGTAGTCCAAATATTCTTAGGAAAATAAATGTTATTTCTAGCTACCGAAGGCTAAGCAAGTCTAAAATGCAGGTGCTAAATTAAGTAGCATGTACTAGGAAATGCGCAGCTAGCCAACTTAGCATCTGTTGCAAAATTTAAACTGAAGTCTGTTATGTCTGATCCAATCATACAATCAGAAACAAGTGCATTTTGGGTAAAAGGTGGCCACTTGTTTCTGACATGAAAAACTTTAGTCTGGTTTTAAAAAAAAGAACTTAATTTCATTCCCAACTAAAATTTATAATGGCTTTTCTAAAACATGAATTGTTCATAACATCAAAAGAACACTGAATGGCTTTTCAAACCAATGAACTTATAGGGGAGGGTAATTTACTAGTAAGTCTTATTTGGGGCTTAGTCGGGAGTCAAATCTAATTAGTTGTTTTTTTAGTTCAAAATTTGTTCATTTTCAGTTTCATGTAAAAATAGAGTAATCATAGAATTTAACTACTGTATTTGACCCAATAAGCGCCCAGGGCGCTTAGAAAATTTAAAAACAGGAGCGCTTAATTGAATCGGCAAAACCAGAATTTACGCATGTTTTACTCAAATTTTGGCAGTTAGGGACCCCTGCGAAATGTGACCATGGTTGACCATGGACAACCATGGTTAACCATGGTTATATAGCCATGGTTGACCATGGTTAACCATGGTTTTAACAATTTTCGTTAAATGGGACACCATGGTTGACCATGGTTAACCATGGTCAACCATGGTCATGACGTCAGTGTCAGTGGTTGACCATGCTTATTAGAAGAGCTATTTTCAATAGTTTAGAATTTGTTAATGTTATTATGTCTATTTAACTTGGCTCTGTTCACCTTCGCTAGCCTTGCAGTTCCTCTTCACTTATGGCACATCTACTTTGATTTTATAAGTGAACATATTTTAAATATATAGTGTAACAGTAAAAACTTTTGATAAGGTGTACATTAATTTTTAAATTTTGCAAAATTCTCGCAATTTGTATTGTTTCTTTACTCTAGATGATTGATTTCACTTCAGTTAAATTATTTTGAATTATCATTAATAGGATTTCATAAATGATCTTAATTTATTTCAATAAATTACACTGTAACTCTTAAAACAAAGGGAGATAATTTAAAACTTGTTGTTTCCAAATATGTGGCTAGATCTGCCAAGGTTGAATTTTTGAACGGCCAAAACTTTGATGGGAGTGAAAACATGATTTAAAAAAAACTACGGAGTTATTTGAATAAAATTAAAATTAAAATATAACAATCATAAGACATGAAATGACATAAATTATGGTGAGCCTTTAGCAGAATTCGAAAGGGCTTGAAACTTGAATGATAGAGTATTAACATAGTGAAAGCACTACAAAGCACTGTGAAAAGTCATAAATAATATAATGAAAAGCAATTTATTTTATTGATAATTATGTTAATCTTTTATGCCTGTGTAATTGTGAATGTAAGCATGGTCAAAGATATTATGCAGGCTTGCAGGTGCACTATAAAAATCACCCAAGGTCAAACCATGGTTAACCATGGTCATTGCAGACTTATGACCATGGATAAGTCAGATTCAACCATGGTCATTGTTTTGGAAACCATGGTTGTTGATGGTGTGACCATGGTCAATATTATAAACATGGTTAACCAAATTGGTCAACCATGGTCAGAAGCATGGATAACCATGGTTGAACCATGGTCAACCATGCTTTAACCATGGTCAACCATGGTTGTTCCTGCTTTATCCATGGTTGTTCATGGTCAACCATGGTCAACCATGGTCACATTTCGCAGGGGGAGTTTTGAGGGGGCCCTTGTGCATTTTAACTTTGAAATACAGTGAGGGGGGGCTTATTGGAGCAGGGGCGCTAATAAGGTTGAATACGGCAAATGCATTGTGTGTTAAATGTCCACAGGCGGATAGTGTGTGTGTGTGTGTTTGGGGGGGGGGGG